>JANAVB010030420.1:5630012-5672512 GCA_029216955.1 Iris pallida | reverse complement strand
GGATACGGGATCAACTATGCATAAATGAACTGCTGGAAGAACAAGAGATTAATGGAATACCAACCCTCGCCCCGACGTGGACTCACAGGTCAATTTCAAGACAAGTCACCCTCGTCCCGTGTGTGGACTCGCAGGTGCAAACGGACAACCCTCGCCCCGTGTGTGGACTCGCAGGTTGTGGGAACGATACAAGAATAGCAGTTCAATCACACATACTTGCAGACACGACTCAGTCAAGATACAGGTAATGACACGGTACAACTCAGTCATGGTATATATAAGGGCAACTCTAGCATGAACCATAATGTGGACAAGCCTGGTGTAACTACGCTATCAAGTCAGGAGATACTGATATACAAGCAAGACAGTAAACTAGTAAATATGGTATCATATAAATCTATAGCAACTAAGGTAACTGAATATAACATACTAAAACAGATGAACTATAAGCATGAAAATGAACTGTAGAGGGAGGCAAGGTATCTTGCCTGGTGGTAGCACGAAGAGCCAACAATAAACCGTCAACCGGTAAGCCAAATAAGTCTAAATCTCACAACTTTCTCCGAAAGCTGAAACAAACATTGACAACATTCTTAGAATAGTCAAATTAGCTTGGATTGCCTGTCCTTAAGTCCAATTCTGGACACAGGGGCAAAACGGTAATTTCGGGTCAAAATGGTGTCCGTCGTTGGACCCGCTTTGCACCGAAAAGCGTGCCAGAGTCAATGGTCTCTAAAGTCATCAAACTAAATGTTTACGGATTCGTTTTGATGATACGAACCTAACGGTACGTCCAATTGTGGATTCCGGCGGGCCGTGCACAAAATCGCCCGTTGAATCGGATCGTGGGGCCCGCGAAACGACGATCCGATCAACTGTCTCAAAATCGGACCAAACTTGGCATACAGGACCAGAAAAATGATACGGTCTGTTGGCGCAAGTTTCGTCTCGATCTGACAAACATGCACAAAGTAATTGAGGAATTTACAAAGTGGTCGATACGGTGAATTTCGACGGATACGGATCAAATTAGTCGCGCACACGCGACCAATTTAAATTCTGTCAAAGCCCACACGTCCATGATGCCGATACGCACCTTTCGATGCTTTCGGTTCATGACCACGTCGCCCAGATTGGCGAGACGCACGTCGTATCGAAGGTTTTTATAGTTTTTAAAATAGATTTTCGGTAAACTTCGGGATTCGATTTCTCGACACGTAGTCGATGATTTCCAAATCCATAAAAAGGGTCATGAAGTCCTATATGTTGTCTATAACTGTGTTCAAATGGAATTTCTAAACGGTTACTGGATCGATCGGAATCGATCTTCGAACATGGCATTCTAAACTGTTTTCTAAACTGTTTTATCAACGATTTTTCATTGATTTTGGATCGATTTCCAGAGAAATCTAGTCGAGTATATTCGAACCTAATTAAAGGGTCATGTAGAGGGTTAGGTTGTTGTCGTACCTCAATAAACGGCGTGCAAAACGATCGATCTTTGAGAGAGAACGACCGCCGAGAAATCAGCCTCCTGACTGTTGCTGTTGTTGTTGCTTTACTCTGTTCGCGTGGTTGGTCGTCGGTCGGTCGCACACGGCGGTGGCGCCAGCGGCCGAGGGTGCGCGCGGGAGCCCAGGGTGGCTGGGTCGAGCGGTCTAGGGTTTTAGAGGGTTTTTTTTGCGTTCCTCTGTTGTCGATCTATATATGCAGGTGATTGTCGAAGCAGGGTCGGGTGGGGAGAACTGGGCGCTCGGGTCTTGTAGGGATGGTTCCAGCCCGGGGTGGGCTGGGCTTGTGGTTGCTCGGGCTGGTTTACTGTTGGGTGGGGATTATTGGGCCGGGTTTAGTTGCAGCCCGAGAAGGCTGGGCCTGGGAATTCCTCTACTGTTCCTTCCTATTGGCTCGGCCTGGGAATTCCTCTACTGTTCCTTCCTCGGCCTGGGAATTCCTCTACTGTTCCATCTTATTATCTAATAGATATATATATACATTTATCTATTAACCTATATATGTGTCATCTATATATATATATAGGGGATTATTGGGCCGGGTTTAGTTGCAGCCCGAGAAGGCTGGGCCTGGGAATTCCTCTACTGTTCCTTCCTATTGGCTCGGCCTGGGAATTCCTCTACTGTTCCTTCCTCGGCCTGGGAATTCCTCTACTGTTCCATCTTATTATCTAATAGATATATATATACATTTATCTATTAACCTATATATGTGTCATCTATATATATATATATATATATATATATATATATATATATATATATATATATATATATATATATATAACAACAAGTATTCCAAGCAATCAAATAATACATTAAAATATCTAAAAACGTATATACATACATATATTTATTTTATATTTAATCCAAAATTCTAAACGATATTATTATAATTATATTAACAATATTAATAATAGCAACAATTACAACAAACCAGGGAATCCAAAAATAGATATGTATACAAATATGGGTTTAGCCTAAATATTCCAGAATACACGAGGGTAGATAAGAAAGATCATTTAAAATACTCTTAGATATCTTTTGAATATCGAATAATTATATACATATAATAACTGTAATAATATTAATAATAATTACTTACAAAATATATGTAGTAGAGCATTAAAGAAAAATACGTACACATAAAATATATCGACACTAACATCTTGGTCACACTTCATGCCTACACGGGCTTGAGCTTGGTTCGGGTACAATCTGGTTGGTTTGGCACGATTGGGTCTTCTAAAAGTCAATAATCTAATTAATGGATATTTAAATCATCTATAAGGTTAAGCCGCAACTTGGCCTGGTTTTCCTAGTTAAGACATCACTATGGCTCGGCCTTCCCTACCAGGGCTAATACACTAGTCAAAGCACGTCACTGCATTACCCGTGCCATGATTTCTAGTCACCTTGTACTCAATTTCTTAACCATGACTAAAATCATCTACCGTAATAATTAACTAAATAATTAAAAACAATTATAAAAATCTCCATTTAAACCAAATAAATAATAATAAAAATATTTCAAAAATTTCTGGAAAGAGGAGTAACATTTCTAGTCATCTTGTACTCCAAATCTTAACCATGACTAAAGCCTTCAATAATAATAATTACTTTAGAAAAATATTTATAAATTCCATAAATCCTTATTTAAGTCAAATAAGTGATAAAAATACATATTTCGAATTTTCGGGGAGGGGTTACAAATCTATCCACCATAGAAATAAATTCGTCCTCGAATTTAAATAGAATAGACAATAAAATAATATGAAGCATTGAACAAAAGATAACAAAGTAGAATTGAAATTAGTAGTTTCTATCAAAATAATTTAAAGCATATTATTATAACTCAAATCTTATTTTAAATAATTAGTCATCCTATGGAAAAAGAAATTACAACTATTTTAGAAATCAAATACTGAACAACATATTTTATGATTCCAAATAAAATTCGAGAACATATGTTTTTAGAAAAATTAAATAACATTTTCGAACTATAAATTTTAATTAGTTTTTGAAATACAAAAACAATAGCAAATAATCTTTAATCGTTCCAAGAGAAAGTATTTCTAATCATGATGTTCAAATAAAATAAATAGTTAGGAAAATAAAGATTTGCAAATCGGGGAGTGAGCTTACAAATCTACCCACCTTAGAAAAATTTTGTTCTCGAAATTTCAAAGGACACGATTAGGTACGACTGAGAATATAATCCAGAAACAAAATTTCAATCGATATGAATAAGAACGACAATTGATATAATCAAGAGAATGATATGATTCATGATCAAATTAGTCACGCATAATCGCGGATAAAATTAAAAAATTAAAATAATAAACAAAAGAAAATTGCGATTTGGCACGATCAAAATATGTTATGATTGAGTCACGATCAAATTTATCTAAAGATGATCAAAGAAATCGGTTTAACCCGAACAATTGCTTAGGCATGATCAAAATATGACCAAATTTTATGGTCAAAGGATCTAGTCAAGATAAGATCTAAGCATGCTTAAGGCTAGAAGCAAAATAGGATTAGCTAAAAAGTCATTAGGCACGATTAACCACTAGCTGAAATTATGTAAGCATGATCAACGATCAAAAGTTAGACAAAGTCTAACAAGATTAAATTACTTTGATACGAGTAAGATGTAGTTACGATCAAGACTAACCATGCAAGTCATCCAAGCATGATTAAAATTTGGCACGAGTATGAATATGATTAAACTAAACATGATCAAGGCTGGAATAAATCTAAACATTAGCAATAATAGAGTTTGAAATATAGGCACGACTATGACTATAGTCAAATAGTTTAGTCACGATCAAAGTCGTTTAGGAACAGTCAAAATTTAAATTTGTTGGCACGATTAACTTGATTAACTATTTAAGCAAAATAATTTAGGCACCATTACATAATCAAAATCTAAGAAAATATGCTAATTGACATGATCGAAATAGTCTAGTTGCGATCAAAAGTCGTTAAGGATGGTCCAAATCAAAATCGTTTTAGCACGATCAGTTATGTAGGCATGATCATAGAACCATAATCTAGCTATGATTATGAATCTAGTGGAAGGAATTCAAAATTAAATTCAAAATATTACTAGAAAAACAAATAAGATATGAAAATAAAAGATAAGAAATGAAAGGATAAACAATAAATCAGAATTTTAAGTGAACGCATGAAATTGCAAACCATGAAATCAATAGTCATATGCCAAAAAGGATGTAGTCTCCATAATATACGTAAACTGTATGTATATATGAAGTCACTCTACCGAGAATTTATGCCTCGCTAGTGTACATCTGGCTGCTGTCTTGGTTTCATGACTCAAATAGGATATGGTATCGAATACCCTAACAACTTTATCTAATATTGACATAAGATAACTAAGATCAAAATATGAGAACTAAGACATAGTTTAATAATATTCGATAACTCACGCATACCTAAAATTACTTCAACTTAGGGGTCATGCATCGCTAGTGCGCTGCTGGCTGTAGTGAACCCACAGTCTCGATAATCCAGATAAATAGCGACAATGTGCATATGACTTGCCATTATAAGTCATCAAAATTATTCCAACTAAAGCTATAAAAATTTCAAAGAAGCTTATAGAAACTCAAACAAGTCGATCATGATAGAAAAAAAATGTAAGTATCAATTTTGAAAATAAAATGATCGATGAGGTCTCACTTTTGAAAATCAAACGATCGAAAATTTAAAGAAGATGACTGGGGATTTAATATATGGATAAGTGGAGTGGGTTAGGCTCAAAACTCAATAGATGGAAATAGAATATTAACTTTTAGAAAATAATTACTTATGAAAATAATTAAGTAATACAGCCTAGGCAGAAAAGATAATTCGAACAGATCCAAGGTGATTAAAATAGGATGAGTGTAGATATCTGTCCTTCAAGTATCAATTCTTGAAAAATAAAATGAGCAACTAGGAAAGATAATGATCGAGGCCAAAATAAGGATAAATCTTTTAATCCCTATTGCACGGATATTCAATGGTTGAGGAGAAAACTTATATGCCTTAAATCAAAGACTTGAGGTGGATAATTAAATCAGAAATTAAAAAAGATAATTTCTTATGGCCAAAGAGAAATAAATAAACAATACGAATTTTATGATATGACTATGATGATTAGAGGAGAGAAAATAAAATAGAACAAATGATCAAGATTAGGAATAGAATCCTAGGAAGTCATAATTTCTCAAGTGAATAGTCTACCCACCTTAGGTCCTACCTTCCTATATAATAGTGTATCCTTCTATAAAAGTTATCTAATAAGGTTAGAATTCAATAAATCCTTGGCTAAATCACATGCATATTTATCAACCTTAACTATCCAATAGTTAAATTGAATAAGGGACTCCTATTCATCCTCCTAAAATTAAATCAATCCTAATTATGAATGAGCATTTTCTAGTCGCAGGCTCGCGATAGTACGACTAACTTAAGTACTACCACGAGTTCGTACAACTTGCAAAAACTGGCCTACATGGGCCACTAAAAAACTTGTCATGATCTGCACCCGCTTTTTGGCATGCAAGTGCGTGCGCAAGTCTAGCCTACATCGCGGTATCAACGGTAGAACGTTGTCTAGACCATAATGCTTAAATCATAAAAATGTTCATAATTATTTGCTTTATTGCTCATTCATAAATACTAAATAAATTTACAATATTCAAGATTTACATTTGATTATAAACATACAATGTCACACCAAAAAAATAGAAAAGACCACTAAATGAATACTCAACTTTCTAAACTAATCTTTAGGTTTTGGCAGTCGTATCTCCCCCAAGGATCCCACGCATAGAGTAGCAGACGATTATCTAAAAAATGTTGATTTTTAGTCAGGAATGGAACAAGCACACATATGACAAACTATTTAAAACATGATAGGATTTGCAAAACATAAAGATAGCATATGAGAAACTAAACTAGAAAGGTAACAAGCATTATGGTATAGTAGGAAATGAAACAGGCAAACTCTACAATGAGATACAGCAACTAGAAAGGTAAACATGGTGACATAGCATGTGATGAAGAAAAACAGGATGAATAAGTAAAAAATATTATCTATCTATGTGTGTTGAAATATTGTGTTCGACTTGTGAACGACTATGGGTAAATTCGGTACCCCGTACGTGTCGTGTGCGGCTGCTATTCTCCACGAAAGATACTGGGGATGGAAAGGGTATCTATTAAGATATTTTTTGCCCGATTAGTACTCATGGATTCGAACAAGTCACGAACACAATAATCATGTGGATGGTAAACAAGAAATATAATAAGTAGGGATCCATAATACTAACCCGTGTAACAAGCGTGTCAGCAAAGGGGAAGAGCATATGTATAATATGTAATAAAAAGCTATCAGAAATTGAAAGCAATCAGTAACATGTACTTACCTGGGGTCCTTTGCTGGTAAAACCGACAATACCATTGCGTTCGAAATAGTCCAGTTGGCTTAGGGGTAGCACGCAAAACCAACAATACCCAACCACTCAGTAAGCTACGAAAGTCAACTCCTGCAATTGTCTCTGAATGCTGAAACAGACATCACCAACGTGTTTGGCAGAAAAAAAAAATATAAGTTTGACTACCCTAAGTCCAATTCTGGACACAGGGGCAAAACGATAATTCCGGACCAAAACAGTATCCGTCGTTGGACCCGCTTTACACCGAAAAATGTGCTAGAGTCTATCGTCTCTAAAGTCAACAAATTATATACCTACGAGTCCTTTTTTTTACAAATTCAACGGTATGTCCAGATTTGGATTCCGATAAGCCGTGCACGAAATCGCCCGTTAAGTTGGATCGCGGGCCCGTCAAAATAGCGTTCCGGTCGACATTCTCAAAATCGGACCAAACTTGGCTTACATGACCATAAAAATGATATGAGTCAAGTGGCACAAGTTCGTCACGATGTGACAAACATGCACAACAGTAACCGCAGAAAAAAGTTTTTTTTAAATCTATATATCCCATATATATATATATATATATATATATATATATATATATATATATATATATATATATACACACACACACACACACACACACACATCACAAGGGATAAGTACAAATCAATATTTATAAAAATATGTAGAGCAAATGATTGTAAGATATCTCTAAAGAAAAATTGAATAACAAAGTCCTATTTATATATCCCTATACAACTTTATAAATAAATACAAATAATAAAATATCTTTACTCATATACTCAATTTATATATACCCTTATGTATATATAAACATTTGTATACCACCATATTTATTTGTCCACATAAAATATAACAATTATTCTAAAAATGTTCTATAAATATCAATAGCACTTATATTATACGTATAACGTTTATTTAGGAAATATTTGTCAATCCTTAAAATAAAATACGAAATATATGCATATATATAAAATATATCTACATGGGCGTCTTTGCACACGTGACATCTCTACATGGGCTTAGGTTCGGTTCGGGTCCAGTTTGACTAGTTTAACACAACCGGGTCTCCTAAAAAGTCAATAATCTTAATAATAAATAATTAAATCGTTTACAGGGGTCAAGTCATAACTTTGACTAGTTTTCCTAGTTGGAACACACATATGGCTCGGCCTTCCCTACCATAGTTAAAATACTAGTCAAAGCACACGACTACACAATCTGTACCAATTTTTTAGTCATATTATACTCTAAATTTTAACCATGACTAGAGCCTTCAATAATAATAATTACTTTAGAAAAATATTTATAAATTCCATAAATCCCTATTTAAGTCAAATAAATGATAAAAATATATATTTCAAAATTTTGGGAAGAGGGATTACAATTTTGGACTTCATGGAACTGCTCGTTTCATCTTATGGGATCATTTATTGGGATTTAGCTTCTAAACTATTCTGTGTCGACATGTTCATGTCGTTCACGTCGACAATAACCTTTTAAGGCAAGTACTCTACACCTATGTTACCCATTTCTTAAATATTTCTATAAATGCTTGTGTAGTTAGCATAACATGATTTTGTGACACTTGTAGCTTACACATAGTACTCTCTATTCATATGCCATGATTTTTGTGATTCCATGATCAATATGATCGTACCTTGTGATTTATGATCATGACTTGTGACTTTATGACCATTTTGTGTCGTGACTTGTTTACGAGACTAGTTGGGTGGAAAAAAAATACTTTAGTACACATGTAGGCTATTCAGAACTATCTAATTAGTCTTACTTGACGAATAGCATGCGCACATCACACGTGCGTCGTGCTAGATCTTACCCCCTAATCGCCCACATGTAGAACACAATATTTCAAACACTTAGAATAAATATTTCTTTTTAAATTCATGCCATGTTAGTCTTGCTTGATTGGCCAGTTATTGTTAGCCATTTATTTACATATTCATTATTCTTAACTAGTTGCTTATTATTTGCTTGGCTACTTGCATGTTCCTTTACATAGTTTCATTTCATGACTATTACATGTATGCATAGTTAATATTGGTTATGGTTAATATATGTATAAGTAGTACTTGCTCCAATCGACCTGACTGGATAACTATTTTTAGGCGTTATCTTTCTTTGGACTTTGGATTGCATGATGAGCCGTAGGCCCTGAAGCTATTCTTGGAGGATTCGACCGTATTATGTTCCTAGTTTCTTTCTGTCATTTCCTAATTTTAGTTTCCATTTTATTACCGGATTTGTCTCCGAAAAAACTCTTGCTATTGTTATATTAATTGTGATCAAACAGTTAAAATCTTCTGTCATTTGATTTTAATAAAATTTGTTGTCTTTCAATTTTATCCTCCTTTAGCTACTATGAATGAGTTATGTTATTAAATTATGTAATCTTGAAGTATAGACAGCGCACTACTGCCGATGCTGCGGCATAGGCTGGACGTGCCTCGTGAACTATGCCTAACATGCAGGTGCAAGTCATGACAATATCATTTACTAAAATATTTTAATATATTTCTACTAGATTTATGGTCATATACATTTGTTAGCTATTTGATATACCTTCCATATTTCAATCGTGATAATTCTTTATCGTTTTATGTTTTGGCCTAAGACACCAGTTTGCTTTATTATATAGATTTTTCTTATATGATCACAAGTTATTTACACTATTCAACTATTATCTATAAAATATGGTAAAATAAAATAAAACAAAAATTATAATTTAATATTTTTAAATATGATAAAAATACGTCAATCCTCATCCTCACTGCTTGACGATGATGCCTAGTAAAGAGGTCGTAGTAAAGAAAAGCTCAATTGTATGAAATTTAGTTTTAAGATGGTACTATCCTTTTCAAAGTTAACACATCGTCTTGATATCATTTTGTATATGATTGGGTAAAGAACGTAAAGTGATTCAGATATTGGGCTGAAACGATTAATAACTGAATCCGGACTGAAAATAAATTAGGCCGAAAAATTGAGCCCAACCCTTGTTGTTTCACGATCGGGTTTGGATCGAATAAGGTCAAGCTTCTTTTTTTTGGGCCATCAAGCCAGCCCTTATCCATTATCACCCCTAAAGTAGGTTGAGTTTAGTACAACTTGTTTGATCTTCTCCTCCTTATTTTCAGAAGAGAAAAAACAAAAGTTATTTGGTAAGGCATATTATGGAATTGCCCTTGCTATTTAAAAAGTGTCTGCAAAAAATATTTTTTTTACAACAATCTCATAACTGTTTTAAATTAGGTTTACAAATTCTTTTCGATAAGCAACTTTTATTAAATAACTTTTGAAAGCGCTTTAAAAAAAGAAGAGGATAAATGAAAATGCCATGATAAACAATCCCAAGCCATCTTATTAAGTCGAGGGTGTTTATTTTAACACTATATAGTGCTGAGAATTCTCAAACAAGTGTGAGACCCCCTAAGTTAAGGTGTTTATTTTTTACACTTTAAATTACTAATACTATATATTGATACCATTTATAAGTGGTAAATTATAAGCTCAAATATTGAATTTATAATTTACCACAGAACTTATAAGTGCGAAAAGACAAAAACTTAGTTATTATAAAACATGTCCAAACAACCATAATTTCTTATGCTTCCCATTTTCTTTAGTTCTAGAAACCCCAAATTTTTTTTTCAAACTTTCCAAATTATGAAATAATTTTTTGTGTCCAAAATGGACATTTCACTTAAAAATTAACAGTTAAATTATTTTCAGTGCCAAAAAATAGTTTTCAAATTATTAAATAAAATAAAATTTTATTGTTATTGAAGGTGAACTCGAGAGAAAATAATTTTATGTTGTATTGATAAAAGTCTTTGAGGATGAATTTAGATATTTTTATTTGTACTAGTGAATGTGTGTAAAATATTATAATACTTGAGGACAAAATAACTAATTTATATATGTTAATGTACTTAATAATTAATTTATATATTTGAAAAAATGAACTAATGTAGTATTTTTTTTATGGTGCCTGGGATAACATTGGGCCCACTACCCCCAACTCTCACTATAAATGGAAAAATTAATATACTTCCGTGGTTCGATGCACTCATCTTCTATCACCCAGCAAGGTTTTTTTTTTTTTTTTTTTTTTTTTTTTTTTTTTTTTTTTTTTTTTTTTTTTTTTTTTTTGCCGACCACAAAGGTCATTTGGGTTCAGATTAATGTAATATTGAACCATTGAGTTGTGAAAAAAACACAATTATCTTCAAAGTTGGTGACAACATTTTCTGTTTTCTGGGTGGATGCTTCCAAGAAAGAGAGGTAATAGGATGAATAAACCCAGCCTATAGTTTTTGTTTTGGCAAGAACTACCAAACAATGTACAATATTTGGATTTGAAACCGAGTCAAGATGTTCTGTGGGCTGGGATGGGCCGACCCGGACCCAGGTTTGACCGGGCCTGGGCCAGGCCGGGCTTAACCCGGAATGAAAACAGGCCGGTCCGAGCCGGGTCAGACTCGAAAAGTATGAACCCAGCCCGGACCCATGGCCCAATTTTGGGTGGGCCGGGCTGAACCGGGCCTGGTCCGGGCCGGTTCAGGGTTGGACCGGGCCGACCCACTTTTTTTAAAAAAAATCAAAAAAAAAATAATTAAAGTTTTAGAAAATAATAGTTAGTATAATTTAAATTAATATAATTATTTTTATTATTATTAATGTTTAGAAAATTTCTATAAAAACACTTGTACAAGTATAATAAATTTTGAAAATGAATTGTACAAGTAATTTGCTAAATGAAGCATGAATTGTAAAAAAAAAAATTTACAAGTACATTATTATCAATGCTTAGTATAATAAAATTTAGAAAATTTCTAAATGAATTGAAAAAATGTACAAGTAATTTGCTATAAAAAAAACTTTTAACTAAAATTTTTAGAAAATAAAAGTTAACATATCCATAGTTGGCAATTAAAAAGATAACCTATGATTATGTTGACAAACCTTAGACTATATAGAAAAAAAAAAGAGACCGTTTTATTTTGATTTTAAGTTTTCTTAAAACCTATTGTTTCCTGAATTGTAACCAACTAATTACGTTTATATGCTATTATTCATAGGAAAAAAGGACCATTTTATTTTGAATGTAAGTTTCCTTAAACCATATTGTTTCCTAAATTATAACTAAGTAATTATGTTTATATGTTAACCTTTGCTTCATATCGATAGTTGGCAATTAAAAAGATAACCTATGATTATGTTGACAAACCTTAGACTATATATGGAAAAAAGAATATTTTATTTTGAATTTAAGTTTCCTTAAAAGCTATTGTTTCCTAAATTATAACCAACTAATTATGTTTATATGCTAACCTTTACTTCATATCCATAGTTGGCAAAAAAACCCTATGATTATCAGATTATGTTGACAAACAATAGACTATATAGGAAAAAAACTATTTTATTTTGAATTTAAGTTTCCTTATAAATGGACCACTTTACTACCATATATGCTAATAATTTGAATGATATCAATTAATTTTTATAAATGAATTTAATTATCATATATTAAAAGAACCAATGACATTATTTGAATAACTATCATATATACTAATAATTTGAATGGATATCAATTAATTTTTATAAATAGATTTAATTGTAATATACTAAAAATAACCGTCTTTAAATATGTACCATATATGCTAATAATTTGAATGACTACCAATTATTATTTTTCAACGGATTTTAAAAATAACCAATGATATGATTTGAATGTTAAACGAATTTAATTGTCCAAAGTTTAATTGTTATATTAAACGGATTTGAATATTAAACGAATATATATATATATATATATATATATATATATATATATATATGTATATATATATATATATTTGTTCGTTTTTTTAATATGTTTTGAACTGGGTTTGGACTGGGGTCTGAACTGGACCAGCAGACCGGGCCGGGTCGATCGGGCTTAGTAGGCTAAACCGGTTCGGACCGGTTTCTCAATCGGACCGGACCGGGTCGGTCTTTTGGGCGAAAAAATTAAATCCAGCCTGGACCGCTGAAGTGGTGGGCCGAACCGGGCCGGTCTCTTGACCGGGTCCGAGCCGACCCAGACCGGATTTGACCGGGCCGGGCCCGGACCGGGTTGTGGGCCGTCCGGCCCATCTCACACCTTGAAACCGAGGGCCCAGGCCGGTTGTGGGCTGCTCGGCCCATCTCACAACTTTAAACCGAGGCATAAAAACTTAGGGGTGCAACTCGGGTGGGCTAAACCCGAGCCCGATCGGGTAAACCCGCTAATGGGTTGGGTTAGGATCGAAGATACTTGGGTTCGGGTTCGGGCTCGGATTAAAATATTTGAACCCGATCAAAAATCGGGTTGGGCTTGGGTTCATGCGTCGGGTTACCCAAAGAACCCGAAACCCGAAATACATATAATTTATATATATATTTTTCATGCTTCTTAAATAAAGAGTTTAAATCCTAAATTTCTCCACCCAAACTCTTTAACTCCTTATAAAGAATTCTCATTTCAATTTGTATTTTGTAACGATCAAGGCTTGATTGTTATTTGATTATGTGTTTAATATTACTTTTGTTGAAAATTATTTTAAATTTTATATTAGAACCCGATTAACCCGATGGACCCGACCCAACCCGAGCCCAATCCACTCCTCCGGGCTTGGTCTTGTGCTTCATATATTGAACCCGAGGTTGGGTCGGACTTGGGCTCATGCTAGGCTTATGATTCATCGGGTTGGACTTGGGTTGACCTCAAACCCGACCCAACCCGCCCGAGCTGCACCCCTAAAAAACTGTCCCCACAAAAGACTAATAATAAAAAGAAAAAAAGAAAAAGTTCTGGGAGGTAGGGGTGAGCATTCGGTTTATTCGGTTTAAACCGAACCGAATAACCCAAAACCGAATTGGACCGAAACCGAATAAGCAAAACCGAAACCGAACCGAATTGGCTCAAAACCGAATTAAACCGAACCGAATTAAATCGGTTCGGTTTTCGGTTTATTCGGTTTATTCATATTTTTTTGATTTTTTGAGTTTTTTTTGTTAATATATATAGTAACTAAATATACATAGACATATTTAGCATATACCTATATATATTTAGTATGTACCTATATATATTAATACTTATATATATAGTACACACACACACACACACACATATATATATATATATATATATATATATATATATATATATATATATATATATAAATTAATTAATTAAATTTTTTATTCGGTTTTCGGTTTTGGACTGAAACCGAAATCCAAAACTGAAATCGAAACCGAATAAGAAAATTTAGTATTTTCAAAACCGAAATCGAACCGAATTTTTTTAAAACCGAACCGAACCTCTTATTCGGTTCGGTTCGATTCGATTTTCGATCCAAAACCGAATAATGCTCACCCCTACTGGGAGGGCATATGCAAAAGAACACACAAACTCCAAATATAAATTCCCTTCGTACCTAGGGTTTCCTTTCCAATTCGCAACAGCAACAGCAACAACAAAAAAGCAGCAGCAATGGCTTCGTCAGGAGCTGAAGAAACCCCCGCCGACTCCTCCGCCGCCGCCATCAGCAAGAAACAGGCCAAGAAGGAGGCGCAGAAAGCGGAGAAGCTCCGCCGCAAGCAAGAGGAGGCCGTCGCGGCCGCCGCCGCCTCCGCCGCGGCCCTCTCCGAGGTCGACCTCCTCGCCGGGAACTACGGCGACGTCCCCATGGAGGACATCCAGTCGAAGCGCGTCTCCGGCCGCCGGTGGACGGAGATCGGGGACCTGGACCCGTCCCTCGCCGGCCGCACCGTCCTGGTCCGCGGGTCGGCCCAGGCGTCCCGCCCCGTCGGGAAGAAGATGGTGTTCCTCGTCGTCCGCCAGTTCACGAGCACCGTCCAGTGCCTGCTCACCGCCGACCAGGTGCACGTTAGCACGCAGATGGCGGGATTCGCCAAGGGGCTCAGCCGGGAGTCGGTAGTCGACGTCGAGGGCGTCGTCTCCATCCCCAAGGAGCCGATCAAGGGGGCCACGCAGCAGGTTTGCTGTAACAAAAAAAAAATAGAATTTTTATTATTATTTGTGATATTTTAATAACCTTACCAGAACTTAACTTATAAATGAATTTGGCCCCAATAATTTTCGCTTCGTAACTCCAAATTCATAAGGGTCTGCTTGGTAACGGCGTTATCACCGGTTTGGGGCATTTTTGAACCGATCGTTTATGAAAATCCCTGTTTGTTAAAGGCTCATCCGGGAGTCGGTAGTCGACGTCGTCTCCATCCCCAAGGAGCTGATCAAGGGGGCCACGCTGTAACAAAAAAAAGATAGAATTTTTATTATTATTTGTGATATTTTAATAACCTTACCAGAACTAAGAGGGTGATTTCACTAAACTTATAAATGAATTTGGCCCCAATAATTTTCACTTGTAAGTGACTCCAAATTCATAAGGGTCTGCTTGGTAACTCCAAATTCATAAGGGTCTGCTTGGTAACGGCGTTATCACCGGTTTTGGGTGTTTTTGAACCGATCGTTTATGAAAATCCCTGTTTGTTATTTTTTTTGAGGCATAACACCAAAATTGGTGTAATGTAATTTTGGTGGCTTTATAAACACCCAAAATCACTGGTTTTGAGGGGTTTTATTATTTTATTCCATTTATATCCTCACCAAAAATATATAATTATAACTACCGACCCTTCCCTATTTAATTTTATTCGTGTAAAAAAACTTTCAGAACCGCTCGTTAGTGAATTACCAAGCATGGATTGGACTGATTTAAGAGCGGCTACTTAAAAACCATCCAAATCTGGACCCCTCATAATCGCTCATAACTGATACTCTAAAAATACCTCCTAACCGCTACCACTCTAAAAATACCTCATAATCGCTACCCCTACAACTGCCAAGCAGACCCTTGGATTGAGGGAAAAAAAAGCATAGTTAAGTGGGGTTAAACGAGGGGGAGTAGAGTGAGGGGGAGTAGAGTCAATACATAGAACCTTATTTGGATTGGAGGGAGAGTTAAGTGTAGGGTGTTTAATAACTCTTGCTTGGATTGGAGTTTTTGAGTGAGAGGAGGATTAATAAAAATATGATAGTTACCAAAATAATCTTATTACATATGTCATAAAATTAAATTTGATTGAAATTTTAATTAGAACTTGTCAAAATATCATCACAAATTAGGAAGGTACGGAGCAACATGTTGAAAACAAGAAAAAATGGAAAAAAATCATGATATTTTATAGAACAATAAGGGATATTTATGACTTTTTAAACAAAATCCTTCAATCCCCCTCGTTAACCCTCCGATTTGGGGGGTTAAAAAATGGACGAAAGAGGGTGAAATAAACCCTCACTCAACCCTCCCCCCCTAAACCTCCACCCTCCTAAACCTCCATCCTCAAACCAAGCATGATTTTATTTTTTTCTCACTTAACTTTCCCTCACGTAAC
This sequence comes from Iris pallida, assembly GCA_029216955.1. Taxonomy (NCBI): domain Eukaryota; kingdom Viridiplantae; phylum Streptophyta; class Magnoliopsida; order Asparagales; family Iridaceae; genus Iris; species Iris pallida. The sequence goes on along the minus strand of JANAVB010030420.1, from coordinate 5,656,059 downwards.
TCTCTTAACCCTCAATCCAAGCATACCCGAAGTGATTTTTTTTTTTCCGATTGTTGGATTGCTCAAGTACTTTATTGCATCTAAAAAGTCTATTATGTTCATGTACAAACTTAAAAATTCTTTCACTTGTATAAATACTAATATAAACTGTTTTTCCTATATATTAATCTAATCACCCCTTCCTCACCCCTTCCTCTCCCTTTTCCTTTTTTCATCCAAAACAGCTCCCAAAATTTGTATTATGGGACACATTATATGTGTATTTGTATTGAACTAAACATTTTGGTATTTGTAGCACAATATTTTGGCCTGTATTTTTTGGTTGTCATCTATTATCCATGTTTTATATAAGAGGCATAATAGTAAAATAGCACTTATAAGTGCCCCAAAAAAAGAACAACAAAATCACTTATAAGAGGAAAAAAAAATCACTTACAAGTGGAAAAAAAGAACGTCTTATAAGTGCATTTATAAGTGAAATGGAGTAAGTAGCACTTATAAGTGACCCTCACTTATAAGTGAAGAAAAGAACACCCCCTAAAATTTAGGTTGTGGATCTTTCCTAGTCATAACACATTACCAAACAAGAGTTACCAGAGGTGGAGGCATGATTTAAATCCTAGGGAGACTGTGCTGCTACATATAGAAATTCTTAAAGTTGTCATGTTAATTAAACTTCAATAGCATAAAATATACTAAAACTCAATCAAGAATGAGCAAAAAAGCAAAGCCAATATTTCCAAAGTGTTATAAAAGAGGAAGGAAAAATTGTATATAAAAGGTACTCAAAATATGTAAAACATTTAGAAGAGATGGGTTTTGAACTCATACCGCTCATTTAAAAAAGCCCATGCCCATAGCACTACCACTGGAGCTGGCTTATTCTTTGTACATTGGGAGGCCAAACTAATATATATTTTAAAAGTGCAGAAATTTTCTATGTAGTAATTGACATTTAAAAAAAATTGGGGGTCCCGTGGCCCCCCTTGGACCCTTAATAGATCCGCCCCTGGAAATGAAGTGATATACTGTACCATTATCTAATGAGTTTCTGTACTCGAGGATTTGTCAAGATTAGCATGTTTTCGGAGGAGTTTAAACAGAATTCTATGATTTATACTCAATTAAGATTTTTTTTATAGAGACTCATTGGGACAGTTCAATTAGAGATCCAAACGAGGATTCCGACAAGTTTCAAGTTACCGGGACTTCTAGGCAGTTACAGATTGGTATCCCCTGACTTTTAATAATTGCTAATAATCCTAAACAATTTAGCTTTAACTTGTTGCCAAACTCTATCCAAGACTTTCCTTCACACATGACCGCTAATTGTTCTAATACCTGATCTACTACCGTTATTAACAATGGCTGTTTACTCTCTAACCTTTCTCTACTGTTATATGATAAGCAATTCTCTTACTCATACTTATCTATACTAAGGGGGTTTAGACAACATGGATTGCAAAAGTCAAATGGTTGGATTTAAAATGGAGTGTTAGCCGACTGGTATTTTTGGAGCATTTGAAAATTGTGCATTAGTGAAAATTTAAAGATTTGGATTTGAAACCTTTATTACATCACAGGGTCCTCATTCTCATTCAAGCTTTCTCCTGTCAAAATGGGTCGACTGAAGAATAAGCAAGTTCCATGAAGGATTTGATTAATTTTTTATTGCCAATTGTCGACTTGTCGTCAACTCTCGGTTTTGGCAACAAATTCCTAGCCAAGGTAGCTATGAGCATGAGAGGGTAATGCCATAAAACCTAGGAGGTCAGCTAGCAGGTAGGTAGGCCTATCTTTGGAGTGTTCAGTTTAAGCTCATGCAATGCTCATACGACCAAGGAGCGCACTCCAAGTTCCCCTATATTATAAATAGTCTAGATGAAAAAGGTAAGGATGACACAATTTCCTGTTGGGAAACATTCATCTCTATGACACATTAAGCCAAAGAGTGAAAAACCCATATATTACATTATGTGTATCTTGGTAATTTTCTACATAAAGAATCTTAAATTTCTTGTAGAATCTTTTGTTATATCTGTCACTAGATCATAGATCAAATCAATATCTTCTCTTATTTACTTCTAAGTCACTAACTAACGTAGTAAGGTTAACCTTTTATATAATTATATCTATTTCGTATCTAATAATCTTTTCGTATTTAGTAGTAGTACACCCATTTGTTAGTTGTACTATCTATATGATCATTTGTGGATCTTTCTGCAGGTGGAGATTCAAGTGCGTAAGCTTTACTGTATCAACAGAGCTGTCCCGAATTTGCCTATCAATATAGAGGATGCTGCACGGAGTGAGACAGAAATTGCGAAGGCTGAGATGGTATTTCTGTAGTTTTCATAGTTCCATCTTTCTCTATCAACGAGGGTTGTCTTACTCCTGCAAATCAAGCAATTAATACTCTACTAACATGATTGACTTAGGATGGAGAGAAGCTTGTTCGCGTGGGTCAAGACACTCGTTTGAATTATAGAGTTCTTGACTTGCGTACTCCTGCAAATCAAGCAATTTTTAGTGTCCAATCTGAAGTTGAATATGTAAGTATTTGATCCTCTTCTTCTTGAACAACATATGCTTTTCTATGTATTTTTAGTCCAGCACTAGTCCAATTTCATGTCTCCATATACAAATTGTTTTCAATCACGAGGACATGATGAACTTTGATTTGGTCTATTTACTGCTATTTCTGGTTTATCTTATAGATCTTTGTTCTTTCGTTGTTGTTGCTTAGATACAACTGCTAGCGAATGTGATTCTTTCCCGCTTTACTTTCAAAGTGTCATTCAGTTTTATGTAGGGCTTTTAGTGTCTATCCTGTGTTTTGAATTGATCCGCTGCACCAATATTCCACTTAAACATTGTTTTACTTCCACATTGTTCCTTGTGTCTTTAATTTTGCAAACAATTACTTATTGAGAACCTTTCTTCTTCTACAATTAGAAGAGCAGGATCCATATAAAAGTTTTCTTACTGAGTTCTTCTTTGACAACAATATATGATGATCTTTTACATTTTATAGGCAGGCATGATAATCCAGCAATGGAATAATGATAATGTTGTTGAGACCAGTGATTTGACTCTAGTTGTGTCATTTACAGATTTTTAGACAATACTTGAGGTCCAAGAAATTTCGAAGTATTCATACTCCAAAATTAATATCTGGATCAAGTGAAGGTGGTGCCGCAGTGTTCAAGCTGGACTACAAGGGACAACCTGCTTGCTTGGCTCAATCACCTCAGCTGTATAAGCAAATGGCAGTTTCTGGCTGTTTTGGGCGAGTTTTTGAAGTTGGCTCTGTATTCAGAGCAGAAGACTCGTACACACATAGGCATCTGTGTGAATTTGTTGGCCTTGATGTTGAAATGGAGATCAAGGAGCACTATTCTGAGGTAGGAAAGGATGCTTGCAAAATCTAAATGTAATGAATTGTTATTGAAAATTTGGAATTATTTTATTCAGGTAATGGATATCGTCGATGGTCTGTTTGTGGAAATGTTCGATCATTTAAATGAGAATTGCAAGAAGGAACTAGAGGCGATCAACAGACAATATCCATTTGAACCTTTGAAGGTGGAAGGTTTTGTTTGTCTTGTAAAATTTTCAAGTTTCAAATATATTAACATGGTTTTGATCAATTTAAATTGTTTATCTACAGTACTTGCGACAGACCTTGCGACTGACTTTTGAAGAGGGAATTCAAATGCTTAAGGTACATTTCTTTTGACTGATGTATAAGAGTTTTGCTGTCAACTTTCAGGTTCTGTTATATGCTAGTAGTATTTGGGTCATTGGGTGTGTCCTAGATGATGGTAGACATAAAAATGGAATACAAATGTTTTTGTACCTTAGTAAAAATGGAATAAAATAGCCTTTCTATCTGGTATCATGTGGAAACAATTGTTTAAGGATACACAGAGGCTAGAAAGATGCCACCTCTGATAGTTAATTTAGGGGGGGGGGGGGGGTACAGGAGAAATTAACCTGGTAACTACCATGAATGCATTGGTTTGATTGACTTAAACACATTCTAGTTGTCGAGCAAGCGAGCTTGCGGCTGGAGTCTTAGATGAAGATGTCATCTATGGAAACTGTTGATTTGATTGACTGCCTTGCCACTTTTTACCTCTAAGGCCTCAAGATGACCTGCTGACCCCTCACTGCTTGCTCCACCAAAACATTGCATCTTCTTCCCAGGGTCCTTGTGCTGGAGCTGCACTTATTTATATAGTTTCATCACCTTGTTAGCTGAAGATTTTATGTATAGCTCATCCCTTCATACAATGTAGAATGGCCTTGATGGTGACCTTGTCATGTCACAGTTGCATTCTGTCAGCTCGGCCCAACATTTTATGGTGCAAGTGATGGTTATTTAATGCTTGGATCTACATGGTCTTGGTTGGATAGGGTTTCGAAAATGATGGTCACAGTTTATAAAAGATAAATTATAATGGGTTATTGGTATTATTTGGAGTTGCATTTTCTGCAAGAAATACTACAAACATAACATGAGTTTGATGAAAGCTTAATTGGGACCAATCATGGATCTGGACTTTAGTGGACATGTCCCTTGACGGAGTTTAGGAAGAAAATAATTCAAACAGCCAACCCCTAATTTGGGAGGCTTTGTTGTTGTTATTGTTATGGATCTGGACTTTGGGTTGGGATATTAACTTCATAACTGTTGACACGTATGCTGACTTTTGACACGTAATGCAGACATACGTTGCTTGGTGTTTGGACTTTGAAGGGGGTGGAGAAAGGCATTTGTTTAAACTGAATTTTGTTCTGCAGGGACAATAAGTACCCCTCAGTAGTTGGGGTATCAATGTGCTAGATGTACAAGATGTGGGGAAAACTTCACCTTGGTTTTAACTGAATAATTTTTTGTATAAGAGAAAACTTAGTCTGGGATTGAGATTGCTTATTATAGCTGCTTCTGCTTAGTTTTTGGAAAAGTGGTCCCAGAAGCTGTTTGCTACTAACAGCTTATTAAAATTTTTGAAAAGCTATTTCAATTTTGGGGCAGCTTTTGAAAGCAGGGGGACTGCTTTCTAAAGCTGCTTCTTCTACTGCTTTTTGTAAAGCAGCAGCAATCGGAGACCAGACCTTTACTTGGTTCGAGGCATTTATATAAACTATGTGAAGTGATGATTCATATTATTCTGTACGATATGCTTTGTAGGGGTGAGCATTCGGTTAATCCGGTTCAAACCGAACTGGATAACCGAAAACCGAATTGGACCGAAAATCGAATAAGCAAAACCGAAACCGAACCGAAATGGCCCATAACCGAATCAAAACAAACCGAATTAAATCGGTTCGGTTTTTTGGTTTATTCGGTTTATTTGATTTTTCGGTTTATTTGCTCTTTTTTGTTAATATATATTATTAACTGAATATACCTAGATATATTTAGTATATACCTGTAGTATATACCTATATATATTTAGTATATACCTATATATATTAATACCTATATATAAATAGTATATACATATATATAGTAACTAAATTTTCTTATTCGGTTTTGGACCGAAACCCAAAACCGAAACTGAATAAGAAAATTTAGTATTTTCAAAACCGAAACCGAACCAATTTTTTTTAAAACCGAATCGAATCTCTTATTCGGTTCGGTTCGGTTCGGTTTTCGGTCCAAAACCGAATAATTCTCACCCCTAATGCTTTGGTTGCCATCATGGTCTGGAGATTAGCTGAACTAATGTTCAGTGGTCTTTGTTTTGATTTTGGTATGGACGAATCCTATCAAACATACTTCCAAGTTACATTAGATAACTACTATATGATACATACTCAGTCTAATATAATTATCATGCTTGGACACAATCATTGTAAGATTAGCTGTTTACACTACATTTAAATGATATTATTCTCGAGGACTCTTGAGCATGTCAAGTACTTGGCATGTCAAGCATGTGGCGCAATCTAGCTTCCTTAATAATATGAATTGTTATGGAATTTGTTTCACAATAACTTGACTACCTTAAGAACATGCACGTCCACTAGGAGATAAGAACACGAGAATGATTAGACATGGGGAAGAGAGACTTATACTCCTTTGGAGTTTGAATTTGAATCTTTCTACCGGTTTTCATACTTATTGAAACCAAAACCAAAATTCAAGCTTTAGGAGTTCTAAGTTGCTTAAGTTACTGAAATTGTAACCATCAGAGAAGATAAAGATTCAAACCTATGCCATAACTGGGCTTATGAATACTGTGGAGTATCTACACTTTTTGGTTATTGGCTGACGTACTTTTCTTCTTTCAATTGGTTTCTGGTTTTGACACTTTTATCTTACTCAAATTAACAGGAAGATGGCGTTGATGTAGACCCTTTGGGGGATTTGAACACAGAGGCAGAGAGAAAACTGGGTCGTCTTGTTCTTGAAAAGTAATTTGCGGTTTACCTCTGCAGTCGTTATACAATTTGATGGTACAAGTGCTGTTAAATATATTGCATAACCTATTACTCGTTATAACAGGTATAACACTGAGTTTTACATACTTCATCGGTATCCATTGGCTGTGAGACCATTTTACACTATGCCATGCTATGACGACTCAAGATATAGCAACTCATTTGATGTTTTTATTCGGGGTAAGCTGCCGATAAGAATTTTGTATAGAACTCTAAAAAACTTCTCATTTACTTCAATGCTTTAATGGGCTAATTTAGTACTTTGGTTTTATGGATATATGATTGTATGAGCTATATACCTTTTGTTAGTCAATCCATATAGCTGCCGTACCATCTGTGTATTGAATATTTGAAACCTAAACTTCTGGTTAACTATCTTTGCTCATGAATGATATAGAGTTTGTTGGAAAATTGGCCTTACAGAAAAGGAGAACTACCCTGTATGTTTCTTATGAGCTAGTGGTGATCTTGATGCTCCTTACCTGCATTGTGTTTTACTCTCTCGGTCTTACTATCACATAATATGAAATGCCACCTGTCACATAAAAAACATTTTGCTCTGTTTCTATACTTGACTCAACTGTAACGTTTCCTGTTGCATCATAAGTATTGTTAATTTTTTTAGTTTTATCCAATGCTACCTTAATGAATGGGTAAAATTAGTTGTCTATAACCTTTACGTGGGTGACTTTATTATAAGATTGGCATTCTAAAGGTGCATTATTTTTTTTATACTTGGTACATTTAATGTTCTTATGATTATGTAAAAAGATACTTCTGGGCTTGCTAGGAGTAGGGAAAGGAGTACAAAATAGGCAATGTGAAATGTCTCAAAGACCACGAAATATGAACTACAAAATAGTACAAAGCTAAATGGATGACTTATTTTCAATTTGGTATACAAGAACAGCCTAGAAAACATGAATATAGAAACGTATGAGCTATCTCGATATATGTTATATTGCTGTTGTAGTAAAATTAGGACTTGAAAGGATGCTTAAAAGAATATAATTTTGGAAAAGCTGTAGAGACATGCTGCTATACTGTTGATGTTTGGACATATTTAGACAAAGGACTGATGATAAATAATTTATTAAACCAAATTCTAAGGATATAAAGTGTCAGATGAGTGGAGAAGTAGTACTTTGGTGCCTATATATAAAAACAAGGGAGCTATACAGAATTGCATTGGCCATCAGGGAGTCTAGCTTATGAGCAATGAAACTTTGGGAGAGTAATTAGCAAAGATGAAAATAGTAAACTAGAATTTCAGGGTATCAATTTGGTTTTATTGAGAGGTATACCGTTTAAGCTATTTACGTAGTAAGAAGATTAATAGAAACTGAGTTTAATAGAAATTGTTAGAGAACAAGATTAATAGAAATTGTTAGAGAGAAGAAGAGGGATCTACATATGTTTTTTATTGACTTAAAAAGCCTTCCAACTGGGTACTTAGTGTGTGCTAATGTGGTGGGCTTTGGAGAAAAACAAGTCTCAAGTAGCTCTACTGAGATTATAAAGGATATTCATGATGGACTTACAACTATGTACGGACAATTGGGGGACCTACACCCATATTTTCCATCTGGCTTACATCAATTATCAACACTAGAATAAATTATGAGGCACATTTAGGATTAGGTTCTGTAATGCATCTTGTTTGCTAATGGTAATTTGTTAGTTGATGAGAATGGATAAAAGTTAGCTTCATAAATTGAATTGTGGATAGAAACATTGTAATCTAATAGTTAAAATTATCAGGATAAAGATGGAATATACATAATGCAGTTTAAAAAATTCAAAAAGAAATGAGGGATTAAACAGAATTGGTGCATAACTAGATACCTAAAAGTGACAGTATTTGGTATTTAATATCTATTCATTCATCATTGAGTTGTGGAGAGAAACATTGTAATCTAAAAATTAAAATTAGCAGGATAAAGATGGAATATATGTATGCAGTTTTAGAAAAAGTCAAAAAGAAATGAGGGATTAAACAAAATTGGTGCATAATAGGTACCTACCTAAAATTGACAGTATTTGGTATTTAGCATCAATTCGCTCATCGTAATGGAAACTATGAAAGATGTTCAACACGTAGCTACTAAGATCCCCCTACCCCTAGGAACAACGCTCCAGAAATCACGATCCCAAAATTGGTGGGTTCCGATCCTGATAGCCAAAATAGTAATATAAAATGAATTCAACAAAGATATCAATCACAAGGTAATATAAATAATGGTAATATAAAGGACATTAAAATCAGTTAATTTTCAAACTGAAGCATACAAGAGTAGGTGGTGGTATGATCACTTATGACTCCTTTTCTAGTGGTATGATCACTTATGACTCCTTTTCTAGTTGAGGCGCACACACGAAATAATTGTTCTTAAGCGAACCACAAAGTATTGGTTAAGGCTACGGTGGTTGCCCCTCTCATACTGCTTATAGAAAGAAAATAACATGCCATATTTTTAAGTGTATGGAGCCAATGGCGACCCAGGTAACTATGGTGCAACATGTCAAAAAACGATAGTCGAAGTGGTTTGCCTATGGATTGTAGGATACTCTTCAAGTTGTAAGGACAATTTTAGCTGTAATTACAGGAATACCTACGCTTATGGATTATAATGTTTGCCAATTAAGAATTATGTCAAAAAATGAGCGTAGCTGAGATGAGAATGCTAAGATGGATAAGGCATTGAAAAAAGAGAGAAATGAGTGTATTTTTGGGGAAGTTGGAGATGGTGCCCTTTGAGGATAAAGATTAGATGCACTTGGAGTGAAAGGATTTTTGTTAAAAGAGCTCCTAGAAGGTACTGTAGGCCTCAACAAACTCGGACAGAGTCTGTAAAGGAGGATATGGTATTTGCTTATGTTATATAGAAGACATGACTGCTAAAGGAGCTAGATAAAAGAAAATGATTCAAATAGCTGCCCCCAGATAACAACGTACATGTTTTTGTTATATTTAATGTTGTTATGGTGAAGCTATATTATGTGAATTTTTATGTAGTCAACCTATTCGTCCACACACTCCTGTATCAGAAAGCTCATGCTGTTTCTTTCAGCTTTAGCCACCTTTCAACCTACATTGCCCTGCTAATTTGAATAAGATGATTCATATGTAGATTATGAGAAGCCATATGTATGTCTTTATGGTGAAGGTATATGTATGTATACTAGTGTGAATCAACCTATCAATCTATGTACACCCTGTATCAGAAAAGAACTGCTGTCTCTTTCAGGTTTAGCCACCTTTTCAACCAACGTTGCCCTGCTGTTTTGGAGTAACATGATTCATAAGTAGAATATGGGAACCTAAGTTACCAAACCTCTATTTCTTCATGTAAATCATGCCTGTACGTAATCGATGCTTACTTGCTATTAATCAAGTTTCTGTAATTTTTTTTTGAGATCAAAGTTTATGTACTGATTTAACTTGCATGATGGGTAAAATTTAAGTAATACTCTTAAGATAGTATTCATTGTATTTGCTAATTGAATATACAATTTATACAAACATATGGAAGAGAAGATGGCTGCCATGCGTGTCCTGTTAGCAATAAATATATTGTTTCACGTTTGGCTTAATCTTTTTGTTGATTCTCTCTCTCTCTCTCTTATTATTATAATAATCACATAAAATGGTTTTTCATACTATTATTTTTATATTGATATCTATATGATGTTAAAGTTCTCTCTAGTAAAAACAGCTGAACTAGCCCTGCTAACTAGTTTTATGTTCTACGAGTCGACTGATTGATTGAAGAATGTAAAATATTTTATTTTGGAAGTGCAATTGATTGATATCTGGAACTTTGGAGTAATTGTTTGCAAGCCTAACCTGTTTTCTATTTCTTAAGGTGAGGAGATAATATCAGGTGCTCAAAGAGTGCACTCGCCCGACCTCTTGACTTCCCGTGCAGAGGCATGTGGGATTGATGTGAAGACAATATCGGCATACATTGATTCATTCAAGTGAGTCTTTCTACTTATTTCCCTTATTGTTCGTTCGAACACAAATCATATTTCTTTCTTTTATGAGCCAAGTATTTCTTTTAATAGTAGCTCATGTTTTTGCACCTTGAGTTTCATGTCCATATTCTGATTAAACTTGATAAAATCCCCTAGAAAAAGAAAGAAAATAGGTGAAGATAACGAAATACATTAAATACCTGATTGGCATTGTCACTGGTCGTTGTTCACCATATTCTTTGCATGTAGTTCACTGAAGTCCGGTGACATTGAGGGTGTCAACTCTCTTTCCGTTGCTATCTCTAGCAGCAGCCACCATATGTGATAAAAGGTGAGAGAGCAAAAAGTCCCAAGTGTTAAAATAAAGTTATATAGAGGATGGGTTGGGCCAGGCCTGCAAAGTTGGGTTTTCTAAATCTTTCAAATCTAAACTAAAAGTGTTGGTTGGTTTGAGTCTGATCTTTAGGGGGAAAAACGGCAAAAAAGAAGAATATAACACACACAATGCATCTTGGAAATGGCTCAAAAATGTGCCGTCTAAGCTGTATCTATATCCTCCATTAAATAATAATAAAAAATAGAATAATTAAAAAACTTTACTGCGTACGTATCTTCTCACATAGTAAGGAAAATAAATCTAAAATTCTTCTGAACATATAATAAATCCTAAAATATATTCAATATTCAAATTATATTTAAACTAAGTACATGTATTATCTAATTAAACACATTCAAATTTTTTATAAATATATCTGTAATAAATCTAAAATAAATATATTCAAATTATATTTAAAATATTTTTTATTTTTTATCGAATTTTTCAACAATATCATAGATTTTTTGATATGTTCAACGCACGTGAACGTGACTATATATATATATATATATATATATATATATATATATATATATATATAGGAACTGGTAGTTGTGGCAAACGCCCCCCACTGGGAATCGATCTCGGGCCGCATGCCCCACCACTACCACTAGGCTACAGGATCATTGGATATATATATATATATATATATATATATATATATATATATATATGTATGTGTGTGTGGGTAAGTGGGGTATGAGCTTGGTAGTTGTGGCAAACGCCCCCCACTGGGAATCGATCTCAGGCCGTATGCCTCACCACTACCACTAGGCTACAGGGTCATTGGATATATATATATATATATATATATATAATATATATATATGGGTAAGTGGGGTATGAGCCATAGGCTCATATTCGTGTGTGATATGTGGGTAAGTGGGGTATGAGCCATAGGCTCATATATATATATATATATATATATATATATATATATATATATATATATATATGGACCTCTCACCCTACTAGGGTGATATAGCATTTACATCAAACTCAATATTGTGAAGTATACCTATTGGGGGAGTGGAGAGCCCCTCGAAAATACGCCGATTCCGTTCCCTCCATACATGCCAGACAGAGGCAGCTAGTCGCAATCTGACGGTCTTGAACCATACATGCCCCCTACCTCTCTGGCCACGAATCCCCGTGATGATGTCTCGTAAATCTCTGCCTGTGTCACAGCCACCCAACGGCCTGTGGTACTGTTCCGACTAGATATACCAGGACACATTACACTTAAAGAACAAATGTCTCATAGATTCATTGGATATATATGACATGGTCATTGGATATATATATATATATATGTATATATATATATATATATATGAGCCTATGGCTCATACCCCACTTATCCATATATATATATATATATATATATGTATATATATATATATATATGAGCCTATGGCTCATACCCCACTTATCCATATATATATATATATATATATATATATATATATGTGGATAAGTGGGGTATGAGCCATAGGCTCATATTCGGTAGGTATATATATATATATATATATATATATATATATATATATATATGCCAGTATCCTGAATCCGTACTCGTGCATTATGTTGTTAGATAGCATGAGGAAATGATACAAACTTATAGTTAGGAGACAGTTTCTGGTTTACACAACTAGGTTTCATCCATGGTCTACACAAACTCTAAAATTGGTCATAAGGGAGCAGCCAAGGACCAGTGACGGGGTATGAAATAGTTTTCAACCAGCAATTGACGTGACTCGGTTAAACCTCATTGCCTACGTCATTGCCCCAAGCGCAGACACACACACATGCCCATATCCCGAATCTCTACTTGTGCAGCATGTGAGGTTCCTCCATTATTTAGATAGCATGTGGAAATGACATAAACATACAAATGGGGGAGAGTTTCTGGTTTACACACAACTAGGCTTCATCCATATTCCATTGTCTACTCAAGCTCCATTGTCTGAAATAAAATCCATTTCCTACATAAAGACGATTCCAACGACCTGCGGCACTGTTCCGACTAGATATACCAGGACACGTTACACTTAAAGAACAAATGTCTCATAGATTCATTGGATATATATGACAGGGTCATTGGATATATATATCCTGAATCCATACTTGTGCATTTTGTTGTTAGATAGCATGAGGAAATGATACAAACTTGTTGTTAGGAGACAGTTTCTGGTTTACACAACTAGGTTTCATCCATGGTCTACACAAACTCTAAAATTGGTCATAAGGGAGCAGCCAAGGACCAGTGACGGGGTATGGAAATAGTTTTCAACCAGCAATTGACGTGACTCGGTTAAACCTCATTGCCTACGTCATTGCCCCAAGCGCAGACACACACACATGCCCATATCCCGAATCTCTACTTGTGCAGCATATTTGAGGTTCCTCCATTATTTCAGATAGCATGTGGAAATGACATAAACATACAAATGGGAGAGAGTTTCTGGTTTACACACAACTAGGCTTCATCCATATTCCATTGTCTACTCAAGCTCCATTGTTTGAAATAAAATCCATTTCCTACATAAAGACGATTCCAATCTCATATACAAAGACAGGATCCTTTACAGACGTTTCTAATTTGCTGCTGATATCATGTTATCTTCTTGGAACTGCTAAATGACAACACCTTGTTTTATTGTACCAGTAAGTTGCTTAGTTATACAAGTAAAGGAAAATGTGCTCCTCACAACACATGGAGACAATTATTTGTTTGTCCAAGCTGTAGAATCATTAACAGCAGAACCTAATTCCACCTTCTTTGGGTGGATGTGCTTAAGCTATTAACAATTTAATTTGCTATGCAAAGTCTGACAAGTTAAGGAAATTCGCTCCTCACAATACATGGAGACAATTATTCATTTGTCGAGGCTATAGAAACATTCACAGAACCTAATTCCACTTTCTTTGGGTTAATCTGCTTAAACTATAGATGATTTACTTTGCTATGCAAGGTCTGACAAAGGCTGAAAGTAGGGCTGCAAATGAGCCAAGCCGTTCGCGAGCTGCTCGAAGCTGGGCTCGATAAAAGCTCGTTTGAGCTCGGTTCGTTTAGTAGACGAGCTGAGCTCAAGCTTCATTTTCGAGCTCGTTTAATAAACGAGTCAAGCTCAAGCTTAGAAGTACTCGGCTCGTTTGAGCTCGTGAGCTAGCTCGTTTATGAGCTTGCGAGCTGGCTCGCTTAGAAGCTTGTTTAGGAGCTCGTTTGTTCTTTGTTGAATTATAATTTTATATATATTTTTGTGCATTATATATTTATATGTCCTTAATAATTAATATTAATGAGCTTTTTTAATTAAAATTTTATAAATAAATTGTTAATATACAGGTACTTGAATTCAAACATAACTAAATTAAAATCGAGCTCGTTAACATTGAAATCAAGCTTAATGAGCTTGAAATAAAGTTGAGTGAGCTTGAAATCAAGCTTAACGAGCTTGATTTTGAGCTTATCAAGCTTGTTTATCAATCTTGAATCAAGCTTGCTTATCAAGCCAAGCTCGAGTTCAAACCAAGCCAAGCTCAAGCTTAATATAAACAAGCTCGAGCCAAGCTCAAGCTCTAAATAAATTTTTTATCAAGCTCGAGCTCGAGGTTGAGCTCGATTAATTCTAGTCAAGCCAAGCTCAAGCTTACAAAAGCTTGGCTCGTTTGCAGCCCTAGCTGAAAGAAGTCTTTTACATTTAGAGTGCTGATGAAGCTTATTTGTACAACCATACGATTGATGAGAAAATGGTTACATGACATACACAAAATAGGCTGGAGAGCGTTCAGAATCTTCTCTGAAAACATACACAGGTCTGTTGGTTGCCTATAGCTCATGTCTAGGTACATCTCAAGTTGCCAGCAACATGAGCAGCAGCAACTCCAGGGACAGCAGTGTTTACTGCAACTACTGCAGTAGCCTATGTTGCACGGACATGACGACACGACACAAGGCAAATCCGACACACGACATGGCAGCCTTGAAAAGTTGGGATACAAACACACCCGCGCGCGCACACATATATATGGTCCGAGAAAAATAAAAGAGCAACAGGCTTTTCCATCCAGAAAGCAACAAGCTAATACCTATACACACTTAAAGCTACAACTTAAGTTGTGGGTCCAACCTATGTTGTTAGTATACACGATACGTAGATACGATATACTACCATTTCGTTACGTATCAGAGATGCATACATTGTTCTAAATGGCGCCCGCCTAGGCGGTAGGCGGTCCCTCTCCGCACCGCTTTTCGGTAGGCGGTGGAGTAGGCGGCCAACGGAGGTTGGCGGCACAGGCGGAGGTGAGGTGGCGTAGGCGGGCGCCTAGACGGAGCAATACTTAACAAAATATTTTAGCCAAAAAAGTTTCTTAAGCATTATGGGCCTATGGTTCACCTTTACAAAACTAAAACTTTATAGATCTTCATTCTACAACTTAGCTATGTATGGAACACCCTTCAAATATGCATATTATGCAAAAAAACAGTGGCAAAATAGTAAAAAATATTCAAAATGTATTGACCGCCTAGGCGCTAGGCGGACTCTCTCTGCCGTGCACCCGCCTACCGCCGTTTAGAACCTTGGAAGCATATAGGCTGATAGGTAGTATTGATTTTCTTGAGTTATAAGAGTTATAATGTATCTTAAGAATAGGATTTTGGAACTTGATAGACTTGTAAAGATAATTATGAGAAAATTATATTAGATCATGCTCCTATATGGTGACAGAAGTATAGACTTAAAACTCTTAAGAGTTAATGTATCATACAATACACGATAGGATACACAAGCAAATCGATACACGATACGATACACGAGTTGCAACCTAGGTCCCAACTATACACACCCAATTGAAAAGAAAAACCAATTAGGACCCGATTGTAGCATGTAAATATATAACTTACGTAGTCGGTCCCAGGTACCGACTACTATGACTACACGCCCAGTTGAACCAGATGGAATCATGGAAAAAAAGACCCAAATAGGACCCAACCATAACTTAAGCTTTGGGTCCGACAAAACTTAAAGAGTTAAGTTGGGTGTGTTAGGGTTCTCCTCACCCCCAAATACATTTGTTTCTTCAGCCACTAAACGGATTGTCCCCAAAACTATTCATCTTCATCTCCAAAACCATCCTCCTTCACTATCAGCCGACCGCAGAGGATACCAGAGAAGGGGACTGACGGCATGCATCCAGTTTAGTCAATTTTTTATCTTTCAATCTGACCATGTCCGCTGCGAATCCAAGGAAAAGTCATCGGGACACAGTTGCATTCGAGTCCAACATGAATTTGATCGTGTCCCATGCGAATCTGTGCTGGATTCGGCAACTGTTTGGTTGTGTCTGTGCTTCCCAGGCGGCTAAACACACTTGTCATAACTACCCACATCGCTGGAATACAAATCTTCCGTTAACAGTTTCGACAAATGAACTAACAATGATGTCTAGGCTGCAGAGCGTTCAGAATCTTCTCTGAAAACATACATAGGTCTGTTGGTTGCCTATAACTCATGTCTAGGTACATCTCAAGTTGCCAGCAACATGAGCAGCAGCAACTCCAGGGACAGCAGTGTGTTTACTGCAACTACTGCAGTAGCCTATGTTGCACGGACATGACGACACGACACAAGGCAAATCCGACACACCGACATGGCAGCCTTGAAAAGTTGGGACACAAAAACACCCGTGCGCACACTTATTATGATCCGAGAAAAATAAAAGAGCAACAGGCTTTCCATCCAGAAAGCAACAAGCTAATACCTATACACACGTAAAGCTACAACTTAAGTTGTGGGTCCAACCTATGTTGTTAGTATACACGATACATAGATACGATATACTACCATTTCGTTACGTATCAGAGATACATGTAGGCTGATAGGCAGTATCGATTTTCTTACTTGATTGGAACTTTGATAGACTTGTAAAGACACACAAATTTTTGAGAAAAAAGTATATTAGATCATGCTCCTATATGGTTACAGAAGTATAGACTTAAAACTCTTAGAGTTAATGTATCATACAATACCCGATAGGATACACAAGCAAATTGATACACGATACGATACACGAGTTGCAACCTAGGTCCCAACTATACACGCCCAATTGAAAAGAAAAACCAATTAGGATCCAATTGTAGCATGTAAATATATAATTTATGTAGTGGGTCCCAGGTACCAACCATGGTTTAAAGTATCGGCCGATACCGATCCGATATGGCCGATACCGATAAGGTTTGGTACCGACCGTTACCCGATACTTACCGATACCAACATTGAGGGTCTCTTTTCCGGTCAATTTGGCAGAGAAAATTAAACGAAAAAGACAAATCATCAAGGGTTTAAAGCATAATAAGATTGTAAAAACATGTAAAAGAAGAAAATCAATCTATTATATGTAAACCAATCGCTAAGAGTGATTACAATGTTATTTAATTTCAAAAGTACTACGAATAAACTGAAAATACTTAAATTATGCCTAAATGTATAAAATATATGTTTTTAAATGTAAATAATTATTTTTTTTCGATACCAAAAAATCCGATACTCCGATCCGAAACCGCGATACTACCGTATCGCCGATACCAATACTCGTAGGAATAGTCCGATACCGATTCCGATACGATATTGTGAACCTTGTACAACCACTATAACTACCCACCCAGTTGAACCAGATGGGACCCAACCATAACTTAAGCTGTGGGTCCAACAAAACTTAAAGAGTTAAAGTTGGGTGTGTTAGGGTTCTCCTCACCCCCAAATACGTTTGTGTTTTCAGCCACTAAACCGATTGTTCCCAAAACTATTCATCTTCATCTCCAAAACCATCCTCCTTCACTATCAGCCGAACGCGGAGGATACCAGAGAAGGGGACTGACGGCAGGCCAGGTTAGTCAATTTTTTTTTCCTTTCAATCTGACCATGTCCGCTGCGAATCCAAGGAAAAGTCATGGGGACACGGTTGCATTCGAGTCCAACACGAATTTGATCGTGCCCCATGCGAATCTGTGCCGGATTCGGCAACTGTTTGGCTGTCTGTGCTTACCAGGCAGTAGCCAATGCAGCACACTTGTCCTAACTACCCACAGCGCTGGTCTTAAATCTTCCGTAAACAGTTTCGACAAATGAACTAACAATGATCTCTATGTCCACATGATTCCATCTCTTAGCTACTGGATGCAACATTCATCTTGTTAACTCTTGTAGACTTTGGCCTTGACGATTTTCTTGTCAAATCGAACAAATGTCACAAACTACACCACCAAAGCATAATTTCTATGTTAGATCCTATAGAAATAGGTTTCCCCGCACAACTCCAAAACATATACATGTCATTGGCAGTTGGCTTCATCTAAACTCAACTTACACTAGTTTCTGGTGGAAGGTATCCAGTAACGACAACAGTGCATGAATGAACTATAGACAATCTCTTGGACGATTGTCTCATTTTTCATCTCAAAGCAAGACTTGTAACACTTTAAATCAAGTAGATCACTAATGAAGTTGCCAGTGTTCGTGGGTTTGGTCATATGTTGTGGAAGAAGGCTAAAAAAATGATTTGCAGTATCATCTTCATTTTTATAAGGCGTAAAGAGATACTTTCCACTTTTAGGGTGCAGAAATCTATCATTCTCTTGTTGGCCATTGATGCATGTAATGGTCCATTTTATTTGCCCTCCGAAGAAATTTAGCTGGAGACCGTCGAAAACCTTAAGCATTTCGTGTTCTTTTGTTTGTTCTCTGACTCGAGCTTGAAGTATTGGCCGAAACTGAAACCTAGACGGATATGTAACCAAGTATTTTAGCCTTGCTTTGAAGAAATAAATTCCTTGAGGCCATTGAAAAAGTATGTGCTTTATGTCTCCACGGTCTCCTTGAGGTTAGTACAAAATGAAGGACACTAGATGCTCCAAGACGTCTTTCTGATATTTTGATTGATACCTAGGATGAATTTCCCATAAACTTTTACTCAAGAACACCCAAGCATTAGATGCTGGCTTTCGGGTCAATAAGAATATATCACTACTAATAATGGTAGAAGAAAAAAAGCTTTTGGCGTAGCACAAATATCACAAAAAGAAGAAGAAACTTTTCATGCTTTTGTGTTGCATGGACAAATATCACTTTGTTCTTTTGATAGCTATAGCCATATTAATCTTGTTTGATTTATGAACAGGTATGGTACTCCCCACACGGTGGATTCGGTGTGGGCCTAGAGAGAGTCGTAATGCTTTTCTGTGCCCTTAACAACATTCGCAAGACATCGCTTTTCCCTCGTGATCCGCAACGTCTTGTTCCATAATCGTCTTTTTGCTGGATATGAAACTTGTTTGGAATGGAATCGTTAAATTGCAGCCTTTATTCTTTTACCAGTAACAAGTTTTTGATATTTGTACGGAAGCATTTAACTAGGGATCTCTGTCCATAGCCCTTGTTTGGCAAAGCAATATGAACTGTATAAGAGCAATATTCCTTTGGAAATCTTTTCGTGAACTTTTAAACGACGGTGTTCTGTCTCCCCTCCTACATGTTTGAAATTAAGCCTAAAATAAATAAAGGGGTTTTGGTCATTTAGTATTTTTTAACACTAGTAGCGTACTAAGTTGTACAATTATAGTTGGGGGTACAAGTTGAAATTATGCCTAAAAATAAAATAAAATACATAATGGTGTTGCTCTGTGCGATTTTAGGGACAAAGATGGATGTCCAATGCTTGTAACTCATACAGAAAGTAGCACAGACACTAGGCGCCTGGTGGTAGGGTTCGAGTCCTCCAACCGCAAGAATGCGTAGGGGGGTGTGGGTTGTAATTATTAAAAAAAGGGACAAAGATGGACATGTCACAATGTTAAGGTGGATGAAGGAAAACTATATTGGTTCCCTGTCCTATCCATAACAAATCCTTACAAGAGAGTTGGGTAAGAGGCTCCCTACAACTTGAAGAGAGGGGAATTAGCCCACTGACAAGAATAATATCTGCAACTGTAAAGATTTATGCAGAATAGTATCTGGAGCTTGGAAGAGGTGGACTTTGCCACTTTAGTATGTTCCAAAAGAATAAAAGGTCACCATGTTGATATAGTAGTTTCGGGTGGGTATGGAGGAGAAAAGTCCGACAAAAATGGACACAATTTTTGTGAACCATGTCTAAACCTGGCATCAATTCCTTGTGCCATGCCAAGTCTCTCAGTCTCAGGTAAATTTGTTCAATATAGGATTATTTAGTAATAGGGTCTCATATAATACATAAAGGTTTGTATTTTCAAATTGTCCGGCATTAGAGTTCAGGTCTCCAAATCACTGTTCACTAGCCTACGTGAACAGCAATTTGGAGACCCAAATACTAACATTAGACAATTTGGAGACCAAAATTCTAATATCAAATATTATGGGGGATCCTATTACTAAATAATCCTTATGATATAACAAACAATAATGCTTGAGGGAAAACAAAATATGATCAGTGGTGGGTTGAGGAGATTTAAGTGAGAAAATAAAAATAAAAATCATGTTTGGTTTGAGGATGAAAATTTAGAAAGGGGTTATAGAGGATTAAGTGGGGGTTTGTTTAACCCTATTTTCTCTATTTTTTTCAACCCTCTAAATTGGAAGGTTAACGAGAGGATTGAAAGATTTTGTTTAAAAAGTCATAAATACCCCTTATTTGTCTTTATAAATATTATGAATTTTTTCTTGCTTTCAACATACTGCTCCGTAACTTCCTCATTTGTTAAGATATTTTGACAATTTTTAATTAAAATTTCAATCAATTTATGACATGTAATAAGTATTTTGGTAACTATTGTATTTTATTAATCCTCCTCACTCAAAATCTCCAATCCAAGTAAGAGTTATTAATCGCACCCCAATTAACTCTTCCTCAAATCCAAACAAGATTATATGTATTGACTCTACTCTTCCTTAACTTCTTTTACTTAATTCCACTTAACTCTGCTTATTTTTTCTCCCTCAATCCAAGCAGATCCTAAGTGTTGATAACATTAATAGGATGATCCCACACGTGATCAACATATGGACTATCACATTATGTGCTCAACAAAATGTAGTCGAAGTTTGGTATCCTCCAACATTGCTCTTATATTTATTTTTATTGTCTATAAAGGAAGAAATGGACAGATGAAGACAGAGTTACTAAGGATGGTAATCAAGAAATGCTTTCCCAATTATTACCAGACACAATTTTGGTGATACTATGAAGTAATTGATTATATGTGACATTGAGATATAAAGTGAATTTTTTAGTAAATTTGTCAAAAGTCTTGCTCTGTTATGGTAGTCCTTCCCATCAGCAACCAATCTGACACTCCAAACTAGGGGTGAGCATTATTCGATTTTCGACCGAAATCCGAACCGAATAAGAGATTCGGTTCGGTTTAAAAAAAATCGGTTCGATTTCGGTTTTGAAAATATTAAATTTTCTTATTCAGTTTCGGTTTTGGATTTCGGGTTTGGTCCAAAATCGAAAACCGATATATATTATATATATATAATATATATATAATATATATATATATATATATATATTAACAAAAAGAGAGGTGCAAATAAACCAAAAAATTAAATAAACCGAAAATCAAACCGATTTAATTCGGTTCTGTTTAATTCGGTTATGGATAAATTCGGTTCGGTTTCGGTTTTGTTTATTCGATTTTTGGTCGAATTCGATTTTCGTTGATTCGGTTCGGTTGGAACCAAATTAACCGAATGCTCACCCCTACTCCAAACCATGTTCCATAGGTAAACAAATACCCCAAGAGCCATACCTCTTCCAATTTTTTTCTTCTTAGTACTATACTAAAGAAAATCTTGAATTTTTTAATTTTCATCCTTTTTTTGGGTATTTAGAGAGGAAGGAATTAGAAAGAAAAATAGATTTTATACACGTAGAAAATGAACGACTTTTCTAACTCCCATGATTTCGCCAACGAAACGAGGGCTAGGGCTACAAAAAACAATAAATTTGTATTCTTTAGTGCTTAATACTAATAGTCTTAAAAGCAAAATCTTGTGCTACATAGGGAACAAGAACAAACCATCAACCATCGAGCTCCTGCATATTTTCAATTGCTTGAACTGAACGTGGCGAGGACATGATAGCCCTCTTTATTGCAACGTCCGGGAGACAATTTTCAAAATGATACAAGTGCCAGTAGAACTGACGATGTACATTCAACATATCTGCAAGATCGTACATTGTTGAGATCAGATTCGGAGCTGAGATTCATTAAGGACGATTAGACCCAGTAAGAAAAATAAGTGGAATCCTACTCTCATATATAAAAATAAAATTTTAATAAAATATTTCAGAAATTAAATTATTCAAAATTAACATCAACTAAAGAAAATCGTTAAACTACAATGTCTTTCAATTGTATTAGTATTAGACTAAAAGATATAAAGTAAAGCTAAACAAACAGCTTCTTTCGTTATCTTTACATTAAGAAGACTATTCTAGCATTCTTAGTTGCTAAATCATCAAATCGTTCGGAATCAACATCTTCCAAAAACTTATTTTCTATATGAAAAAGTATTAGAAACTTCAAGTCAAAACTGAATTTGATCGAGCTTACGGGTCCTTCCGTAATGATGTGTTGGTGCTGGTTACACTTTCTCACTTTACATATACATTTTCTTTACTTTCCTCCCGCTTCCGTCATCCAAACAGCCCCGGGGAAATTGTCATTGTCTGTGAGGTTTGAATTTCTCTGTGTATATTCTCCACCAAAGAGTGTTACATTTATAATACACTTTCAACAACTAATCCATAAACTATAGGTTTGTTACAAATACTCATATCCCTAAACTATAGGTTTGTTAGGGATACTCTTATCCTTAGCAACTAGCAACTAGATGACTCTTGGATGAGGAGACTTGGCCTTTTTCTTGACTTGTTCTAACACCTCCTCGCAAGTTAAGCGCCAGATGCTGGATGGTTAACTTGTCTCGAAGATACTTGTAGAAGCACGGAATTCAGGCGCATCTAGACCAGAACTCCTATGCGCCATAAACTCTCATGTGCCAGAAATCAACATGCGCCAGGAACGGAATACTTGGCACAACAGAAAACAACAAAGAAGTAGAGACATAAAAATAGGGCTTTTATTTCATATGAAAGTCTATTACATGTCTTTTACAAAGGAGAATTCTTTTACAAAGAGAAAGAAAATCCTAAAAGCTACAGTCAGGCGCATCACTTCAGTGCATCACTCGAAGTGCTACAGCTAGGACATCACTCAAATGCTATAGCCAGGCGCATCATTCCAGCATCTCAGCGTAGGCGCATCCCCGTGCATAGTCAGAACGAATCACTTCCTCGTCAGCATGCGGACACTCTAGCAGGAGGAGTAGCTCTTCTGGCCTAACCAAATCAGGACACGATAGCCCCGACTTGCGGCTCTTCGCATAACAAAAATCGGGGCACGACTGTCCCGATCTTTGGATGCAACATGCACCTTCAGCCTGTGTCAGGACACAACGATCCCGATATTTGGATGCAACAGGCACTTTCACAGGCTTGTACGAATAAACCAACTCGGCACATCTTCGTCTTCGAAAGGAGTTCATCGTCAACTCGTCGAGGCATAGGACCGATCGAGTTCATCTCCATGAAGGAAAGATAAATGAAATAAGAAACGAAACTCTTCACAAAGCTATTTATAGGCCGGGACAACCTTCGTCCATGCGCCAAGTGGCAGTCTCCTCATATTCTGTGCAATAAATTTGCATTAATGACGATGAATCTGCCTCTTCGTATTTAACCAAGTCAAAACAACCATTAACGTCTCGAAGAACTCAACGGACGGGTCAATGAGGATGCACCACACGACAGATCGCCGTCAGCACCATACACTCCATACCGATGCGCCCAATGGGATATAGACCCATGCGCCTAGTAGGGCACAAACTGATGTGCCCACCTGAACTCGTCACCCGTCAAGCATTTAAAGCTAGGTGACAGAGTTGGCAGCACGATTCCCGAAGACTAAACAGTTGACAGTTTTTACAGAAAATGAAGAGCCGCCAACATCATCTCATCATTATATTTTGTCGGTTACAGCTGTGCTTTGCCACATGGTCGATCGATCACTTGCATGTGCCTCCACAACCATGCGCCCAGAAATTTTCATGCACCTCAAAAGCCATGTGCCCCCGACTTACTCCTGATCCCAAAAGACAAAAACCAAGTCTCTGCATGCGCTTCCATAACCATGCGCCCAAAAGCTTTGCATGCGCCTTAGAAGCCATGTGCCCAGACTAGTCTGTCATAGACCAAGTCGTATTCTATGCGCCTAATCCTAGGCGCATCCTGATAGATCATCTTCTACCAAATTCGAGACCTTTGAGCCATGAACACGCGTCACGTATCATTTGACTCAGTTCTGCATACGAATGGGTGCTAACCACCCAAGACCTCAACAACAATCGAATCTCCACAACTGCCATGTGTCAGCTCCACCGCAGCCCAACAGAGCAGTTTAACAGATTTGAATTCAACTCAGAGCGCATCGTCCATGCGCCCCACAGCATCAGCCACGTGGCATTCCCACGTACAGCGCATCCTACATATGCGCGCATGAGCAGACCAGTTTGCTACCTGTAAATAGAAGGATCATTCCTTCATACACACGGGCGGAGGGAGAGATCATCATATCTACATACGAGACAAGAAGAGACACGTAACGTCTACTTTTCCTCCAAACGCTCTGCCATGCAGAGCAGCCCAGACCTTCATAGAATCCAAGATCGTCGTCAGATCGTCAACGGAGTCAACATTACCACTCGCTTCACCCATACAGTTTCTAGATAAAACAAAAGTGTACTCCTAGGACTACGTCTTCCTATATTATATACTGTTCTGTTTGTAATCGAAATACCAAAGTTTTATCAATCAACAAAACCTTGTCGTATTTTCGATGGCAAACAAGCTGACGACTCTGCTGGGGACTTCTTTCTCTTCTGACGAGAAAGTTGTATCGTAATCCGACGACATCAAGCTTGGCTCCTCCCACAAGATACTTGTGGTACGCCTCAATCAATAGGCGTATGAGGAGTTTATCTCTGAAGGCAGCGCAAGTCCTTTGAAGCGGCTGCCAAAGCCGAAGAAGACTTGCCAAGTCTGCGTGCGCAATACATATGTATCACTTTTAAGTGATTCATACCATAGCCGACCGTCTATCCCTGCACAAGACAAGGATTAACATAAACATGATAAAACCAATATTGTTCTCTATTCGTCTTTGCATTATTAGCTCTTAACAAAATCTTTACCGACTCATGCAATTCGATTGGCAGCTGTGATGCAAGGCTCAGCTCTGCACTAATATATACGTAGACCAGTAGTTGTGATGCTCTGGGTCAGCTTGTACTGATAACGCACATACTAGCAACTGTGCGCATGGTTCAGCTCTTCACCAACCGACACTTATCTATATGATGGTCCATGGGAAACCCATGATTCAGCCGCTGTGACTCTTGGGTTCAGCTCGTCGCTAGTAGACACTCTATACACCCCTTGATCTCTTTATCGCAGGGTGTTACTCTATCCCCCTAGGCCGAACGGCTCCGGTGCTCCAAAACCGGTCGTGAGGATCTATACTTGTGCACAAGTTGTCCAAGACCAATGCAAATACAGCTATCAGATAAAACTATCATGCATCAATCGAGCAACTTGTAAACATTTTCATCTTTTTTTTCCATGTATCGAGCCATAGCTCTACTCTTTACTCTATACGGACAAGCCGTATCATCTCTTTTAACATCACAATATGCCTTCTTTGTACATTTCTTTCTTTATAGCAACAATCGAGGGACAACGAACAATCTTTGTTTAAGCAAGCATGATAACAACACGCATGAACTCTACTCTTGAAAATCATACTCTATTCAGGGACATGTAAACATTCTATTTTCTTTTTCTTATTAAGCATGGCAACAGTTCATTCATTCGAGACACATCCCTAATTTAGGACAACATCAACTCATTGATTTAACATGGCAACATTTATCGATCAAGGCAACATTCATTCTTAACAAGGCATCATGTCATTTCTTATTAGCATACAACAATTCCTCTTCTTAGCATACAGGTTAACTCTTTTCTTGTTCTTAGCATAGCACATGTGAATCTCTTACAAGCATACTCAATGATTACCATCTTGTTATTAGCAACAATATTCATTCAAAAACTCTGATTCTTATTAGGCGCAAGCGA
>JANAVB010030420.1:5564038-5629999 GCA_029216955.1 Iris pallida | reverse complement strand
CGCCAATCCGGGCGACGCGGTCGCAAACCGAAAGCATCGAAAGCTGCGTAACGCTTCGTGGTCGTATGGGCTTTGGCGGAATTCAAATTGGTTACATGTGTGCGACGAATTTGATGCGTATCCGTCGAAATTCACCGTATCGACCTCTGTGCAAATTTCTCAATTACTTTGTGCACACTCGTCAGATCGAGACGAAACTTGCGTCAGCAGGACCGTATCATTTTTCTGGTCCTATATGCCAAGTTTGGTCCAAATCTGAGATAGTTGATCGATCGTCGTTTTGCGGGCCCCACGGTCCGACTCAACGGTGATTTTGTGCACGGCCCGCCGGAATTCAACTCTGGACATACGGTTGGGTTCGTATCAAAAACTGGATCCGTAGACATATAGTTTGATGACTTTAGAGACCGTTGACTCTGGCACGCTTTTCGTGCAAACGGGTCCACGACGGACACCGTTTTGACCCAAAATTACCGTTTTGCCCCTGTGTCCAGATTGGACTTAAGGACAGGCAATCCTAGCTAATTTGACTATTCTGAGAACATTGGTAATGTTTATTTCAGCTTCCGGGACTGTTGTACGGTTTTGACTATTGGGACACCATTGAGATGTTCAGATTGTCGGTTTTACCAGCAGAGGACCACAGCGAGTACAGTTTATTGTCTGCATTTCGATATTGATTTTCACTATAGTTCATTGATTGGCCATTGGTTATGTGATTATTTTCTATTATAAATTGTTGAGTCGGGAATGAGAGTACCAAGATGTGTGATCTGACCTCAGCAGTGTAGACAGTGATTTACTATTGCAAAGTAGACAACGTAGACAGTGATTTATTTATTACAAAGTAGACATTGTAGACCGTGATTATTATTGCATTTAAACTGTGTATCATGATTATTATTTTGTAGACAGTGTTTCTTTATTGTAATATTTGCTGTAGACAGTGTAACTTTATACAATGTAGACAGTATAACTTTAGACAGTGTAGACAGTGTAACTTTAGACAGTGTAACTTTAGACAGTGTAGACAGTGTCGTGTAATTGTCCCGAGACCGATCACATATCAAAGGTACTTCTAACATTGGGAAAAGTATTTTGTGTCTATTTATTTGCTATTGGTTTTCTGTATTTACTGTTTACTTTCAAATACTCATGATTGATGTCTAACCTTTGTTTATATCAGTTTCTTTCTTTATTTGAAATTGCATTCAGTGAATTGTGCTCGTTCCAATCCTGACTGGAAACCAATATTTTTCAGGTTAGCCGTGGATTTACTTAGCATGGGAGATACGGGAATACTTGCAGCCAGAAGCCTAGAGACTAGCTAGATAGTTGGGTTGTAGTCATTCTATAATTGTACAAGTTTATATTTTCTACAAATGTAAATTTGTGATCATTATAAATTAAATTAATTTTGTGAAGAGCATTATTTGTGATTTTGATCTTCATGGCCGTGACAGCGTTCTACCGCCGACACTGCGGCGTAGGCTGGCTTGGACACGTCTCGTATCCATTTAAAAAAATGGGTACAGTCGTGACAAGTTTTTGTGGTGGCCCAGCAGGTCTGTTTTCGTAATCATGCAAACTCGTGATAGTACTTAAGTTAGACGTACTATTGCGAGCCTGCGACTAGGAAATGCTCATTCACAAAATAGGAATTAATTTAATTTAAGAGAAACTAGACTAGGAGTCTCTTATACAAATTTACCGATGGGTATGTAAGCCCCTGAATTTAGGGCTGATTTTTTTTAATTTTAATAATCATTAATTAGAATATTATTATTTGATTATTATTTTGATTAATGCTCTTTACCATGACTTGGAATTCTAGAGCATCAGGGATGCCAGTCTCTGGGAACTTCCTTCTTGAGTTTGTAGTAGACGAGATTATCTTCATTTTGATATATCGTGTCCCACTCGAACTTGTTCCCTTGTATCCTTTTTGCTTCGCGCAAGTTCGGTCAATATTAGACCATTTAATTATTATTGAATTCCCACTTTTATTTTGATCTTCGTTTGCGCGTTACCGTGACTTTTAATTTAGAGCCCAGACCTGTCATTTTCCTCGAAACCACTTTCATGCCTGATCTACTCGAGACGCTCTTCACCCATGACCATTGTGTCCCACTCAGACACTCCATTTTGTGCTCCATTTCCTTCGTACACTTTCGTTCAATTTAGGCCAATTAATTATCTGCCGTAAAATCTGATTTAATTTCCCATTTAATTTTCGGGCCCGACATCAATCCAATCTAGTCGACCCCAAATATGGACATGACCCACACAAAGCCTACTATCCCCGCCCACCACTTGTGTCCCATTTATTTGAGCCCCCGCAGCTACTTATTTATCCGTGATCATAAATACCTATTTTTAATTTAATTATTGCACCTAGTCCATTTTGGCCCAGTCCGGCTCCACTGAACCCAACCCCAGCTCCATGTTGCCCTCCATCATGATTGTCCTACCCCACTGATATTTTTCCTCTACCCTAAATATCTCTTTTTTGTAAACATCTAATTCTCTCATTGTATATATAACACATATATAATACATAATATATATATACATATATTTACACACTCTCTCCTTAAAACACAAACCCCCCACCCTCTCCTCTCCCCACGTGAGCACACCCCCCACTCCCTACTCACAGCCGACCTCTCCCCTCACTCTATTTTCTCTCTCTTCTCTCTCACTCTAATAATATCTATCCCTCTCTCTCTTTCCTCTCTCTCTCTCTCTAAATATCTAATTATATAATATATACACATATATATATATATATAATATTTCTCTCTCACCTCACCTCTCTCTCTCTCTCCTGTACACAAGTACAACCCCTCCCCTCTTGTACGAGAACAACCCCCCTCTCCTTTCTTTTCTTTCCTTCACTCATTCTTCTTCTTCACTTCTTCTTCTTCATTTTCACATTACACCACACACCACCCTCACCATCAAACCACCATCACCATGGCCATCTCCTTCTCCTCCCAAGCTCATCCTCCCGTGCGCCACCCCTTGGCCGAGCTCAGCCCCGCCACCAGCCTCCTCCTCTTCTCTCTCCTCTCCTCCAACACCATAGCAACCCCACCACCTCCATGAAAGCCATCGTCACCACTCCGCCACCTCCACCATTCTTCCCTCTCCTCCGCCAACCGCCGCCGTGCGCCACCACGTGGCCGGCAAGCCTTCCCTCGCAGCTCCGTGCGTCGCCGCAGCCGAACAGCAGCTGCGAGCGCAGCATGCGCACAGCCGCGCGCGCACCGGCAGGCCGCGCGGTGCAGCGCCGCCGTCGCCGGCCGTGGTCGCCGTGGCCGACCCCCCCTGGCCGGGCGACCCCCCAGGCACCACCCTGTGGCGGCCAACGTCCTCCGGGACGCGCCGTCTAGACGATTTCAACGTTTTTCTCGGAGTTCCGTCGACGCGCTGCGCGGAGAGATTCCAGAATTCGCGCTCCGTCGCAGCAACTTCGCGCTGATTTTCTAGACAATCCAACCGTTGGATCGGCGATTTCTTCGCTCCGTCTCAATCTCGGTATATATCCCTTCACTCCCCTGAAATTTCACCCGTTAATTTCGTCGTTTGATACATCAAAACCGGCCACCAAGTTGACGTTTTAATTGAACTATTTTTTGACAGTTTCGCGATGCCAACTTCGCGGGTTCGTATCTTCTCCATCGCAGCTCCGTTTTGCGCGCCACCAGTTCCGGTGCACAGCTGGTATAACCCTCTTCCTGCCCCCTTTAGATTTCATTTCAGTTTGAGCTTGTTAGGTCGGTCGAATTCGACGCCAAAGTTGGCCGTTCGAATTCTTTAATTTGCACTAGTTAAATTTCATTTTTGAATCTGGGACTCCGGATTCGAATTCTGATACCACCAGTAGACTCGTGGCGTCGTTCTGGCCTGTTTTCATATAAAGTTTGCCTGATTTGGAGAACGTGGGCCCGGGCACGCATTTCGGTGCAAAACGGGTCCCACTTTCTGAGTCAACGGGACTTTTTGACGCCGGCTCATCGGAATCCAATTCCGGATATACCGTTGAGTTCGTACCGTCATTCTGGACTCGTTGACATATAATTTGCTAGATTTTAGTGGATATTGGTTCCGGCACGCATTTCGGTGCAAGTCGGATACCAATATCCGGGTCAACGTGTCATTTTGAGTTCGGCTCATCGGAATCCAATTTCGGATATACCGTTGAGTTCGTATCGTCATTCTGGACTCGTTGACATATAATTTGCTGAGTTTTGAGGACATTGGCTCCGACACGCTTTTCCGTGCAAATCGATTTCCGATGTCCGGGTCAACGGACCAATTTGAGATCGGGTCAACGGAATCCAATTCTGGATATACCGTTGGGTTCGTATCGTCATTCTGGATTCGTGGACATATAATTTGTTAGGTTTTGTGCACTTTTATTTCGGCACGTTTTTCGGTGCAAAGTGTGTCCAACGACGGATATCATTTTGGCCCGAAATTACCGTTTTGCCCCTGTGTCCAAATTGGACTTTTGGACAGGCTATCCTAGCTGATTTGACCATTCTGGACACGTTGGTGATGTTAGTTTCATCATCCGACAACATCTGTAGATTTCTTCCCTTTTTGTGTCATCCT
This sequence comes from Iris pallida, assembly GCA_029216955.1. Lineage (NCBI taxonomy): Eukaryota > Viridiplantae > Streptophyta > Magnoliopsida > Asparagales > Iridaceae > Iris > Iris pallida. The sequence goes on along the minus strand of JANAVB010030420.1, from coordinate 5,625,379 downwards.
ATTATTTATGATATTTTCTCCTTTTGGTTGTTTTAGAGACCCGTCGATTTCAGTGATTTCTAAATCATTGAAATTCATAAGTTGACCTTGTAGATGTTTATAGAGACTAGCTTGACCATGGTTGACTACTTTGACTAGAGTCGAAGTAGAGTCAACAGTTGACCTAGGTTTGATCAGACTTGACCAACGTTGATTTTTTTTGACCAGAGTCAACTGTAAGTCAACCATTGACCTATTTAACCTAGATTAGACTTAGAGTTGACCGAAGTTGACCAGTAGACCAAAGTCAACTGTACGTCAACCTTGACCCAGTTTGTCTTAGTTTGACTTAGTTTGACCTAGATGTTAGTATGTCATTTGACCCTGATCAGCTCTTGTATTATTTCATCTTTAGGTCTGTGGCTTTACTCTGAACCCTGATTCATATTGACAGCAGGACCCCAGGCGAGTACATTCTCTGATAACTTATTCACAATTTATGATAACTGTTATGATTCATGTACTTAGTGTTGATATGCTTATTCCCGACACATGGTTCTCACGGATTGGTATTCTTGGATCCCGACGAGAGATGTCTCTCCTTCTTAGGTTGGGATGTATTGTGCAAGCACCCTTGTAGCTCTTGCTCGATATATGGTCACTGATTCTAGAGCAGGTTCGCGACCTTCTCATTAGAATCCCGTGCAGTGACGTGTCCTGTTTGGATCCATTCTACCAGTTGGGGTAGGGGGAGTAGTAGTAGCGTATGCCTGTGATCATATCCATCCCGATTCCCGAACAGTGTGAGTCATATACCGCACATATGACTTGCCAGGCCGATTCTTGACAGTTTCCCAAGCCGATCACAAGTTGAAACTGCTACTCACACACATTGGATATATAGCTTACCTTGATTTGTGTACATGCCATGATCCCGTTCTATTTTCTTGTTCTAGCTCTAGCTTTACAGCTTACCATGCCATGATACATATATGTACACTCCATGATTTCATTGTATATGCTCTATTTACAGTCTTATAGCTTTTATTCTATCTTGAGATCTGTTATGAGATATATGTACTCGTTCCGCTCCTGACTGGATACGTTATGAAAATTTTAGGAGTAGTTATGCCCTCATTATTGACTTCATGATGTTGCTAGCTGAGGTGGATCTCACTATTCTTCTATGTGAGTTGCCTGGTAGTTATTCTTAGTTAGTCCTGTTGTTTCTTCTTTATTTTTCTGTCTTATGATCATTGTAGATTCTAGTTGTTCTAGTGATATTGTTATTATTTCTTGTCTTATCTTCCTTAGTTTTCGTGATGTGACATGAGTACATTTCTAGTTATGGATTCTTAGATGTTGTAGTTAGTATAGTATACTTGACAGCGTTCTACCGCCGATACCGCGACGTAGGCTGGGCGTGGCCCACGTATTCGTACCCGTATATCCGGGTGCGGGTCGTGACACGTTTTTAGTGGTGGCCCATGCAGGTCAGTCTTTGCAGTTAATGCGAAGTCGTGGTAGTACTTGAGCTTATCTGTACTACTGCGAGCCTGCCCTAGGATTAAGGTTGAGTCATAGAATAATTTAGGATTTTGTACTCAGTCACATATTAGGAACTCTTGGTAGATTCCAGGGATGACCCCTGGGAATCTTATTTTGAAGGCTTTCAAATCTTTTCCCACTTGTTTCTATTTCGTCATGATTTCTGAAATATCTGTCCGTATCAAACTTTATTCCTTCTTGGGATGAGTTTGTGGACCCCAGAGGGAAGTTATAAGTTGGACTTGTATATCATCTAGGTTGGGGAGAGAATATGATTTACCAACCTCGTATCATGGTCGAGGTTTGTTTTAGATTATATTCTACCATTTTCTATCTTGACCTAGGTAGTACCCTCGGGACTTTTCCTAAAATTTTCCCCTGAACCCTATCTCGAAAGTTGTTTCCGTTGTTTCTATTAACTTACCCTTGACTTGTTGTTGAAGTTTAAATCTTACTATTCGTTGTTGACCTTTGATTTTGTTTAGGAAAATTCTTTTAAGAATTGAGTTAAGATATCCTGATAAACATATTTTGGACGAGGACGATGAGAACAGTGTCTACTTTATTTATGGAGTTTAGAATTTATCGCAGTCATATTAGCTAGCGAGACAAGGACATGGAGCCTGATTTGGATATACTATCCTAGTTATGTCATTTAGATTCTCTTGCAGCCATACCGGTTGGCGTGGTAAGGAATCTAGATGACATGATTATAGGGTGTATACCATAGTTATGGACTTCATTGTTTATTACCGCTATGCTTACTGGCGTGGCGAAAATTCTGGCAACATGATTTGGGATAGACGTATATGGTTATCAGGTCGTATCTTAAATTGATTCACTTCTTTTACCAATTGATCAAGATAATTCCTACCATTATGTCTTGTTTATCATTATTTTCCCTCCCATCGCATGATGATTTTCTCATCTTACCGTCATTTCCTTTGCCTTGTTTAGCTATGTCTTGATTACACAAATCACCCCCGTACTTGAACTTCATTATATCTTCAACTCTCCTAATCATCTCTAAAATCGTGCCCCAATGACTTGACTTATTTTGAAATCATGCATATATGATTTTGTTTGTATCATGATTCTATCGTGCCAAATCTCTCATCGTGCCTAAACAATTGTAAATCGATTTTCTTGATCGTGCAAACTCGTCACTCTTGGATCGTGCCTAAATTATTGCCTAAACCTTCTATCATATTTTAACCCCACTACCAACCTTTAATTTCGAGGACGAAATTTTTATAAGGTGGGTAGGATTGTAAGCCCCTGAATTTAGGGCTGATTTTTTTTAATTTTAATAATCAATTAATTAGAATATTATTATTTGATTATTATTTGATTTAATGCTCTTTACCATGACTTGGAATTCTAGAGCATCAGGGATGCCAGTCTCTGGGAACTTCCTTCTTGGAGTTTGTAGTAGACGAGATTATCTTCATTTTGATATATCGTGTCCCACTCGAACTTGTTCCCTTGTATCCTTTTTGCTTCGCGCAAGTTCGGGTCAATATTAGACCATTTAATTATTAATTGAATTCCCACTTTTATTTTTGATCTTCGTTTGCGCGTTACCGTGACTTTTAATTTAGGAGCACCAGACCTGTCATTTTCTCGAAACCAACTTGTCATGCCTGATCTACTCGAGACGCTCTTCACCCATGACCATTGTGTCCCACTCAGACACTCCATTTTGTGCTCCATTTCCTTCGTACAACTTTCGGTTCAATTTAGGCCAATTAATTATCTGCCGTAAAATCTGATTTAATTTCCCATTTAATTTTCGGGCCCGACATCAATCCAATCTAGTCGACCCCAAATATGGACATGACCCACACAAAGCCTACTATCCGCCCACCACTTGTGTCCCATTTATTTGAGCCCCCGCATGCTACTTATTTATCCGTGATCATAAATACCTATTTTTAATTTAATTATTGCACCTAGTCCATTTTGGCCCAGTCCGGCTCCACTGAACCCAACCCCAGCTCCATGTTGCCCTCCATCATGATTGTCCATACCCCACTGATATTTTTCCTCTATCCTAAATATCTCTTTTTATGTAAACATCTAATTCTCTCATTGTATATATATACACACATATATATATACATAATATATATATACATATATATTATACACACTCTCTCCTTAAAACACAAACACCTCACCCTCTCCTCTCCCCACGTGAGCACACCCCCACTCCCTACTCACAGCCGACCTCTCTCCTCACTCTATTTTCTCTCTCTTCTCTCACTCTAATAATATCTATCCCTCTCTCTCTTTCTCTCTCTCTCTCTCTCTCTCTCTCTAAATATCTAATTATATAATATATATACACATATATATATTATATATAATATTTCTCTCACCTCACCCTCTCTCTCTCTCTCTCATGTACACAAGTACAACCCCCTCCCCTCTTGTACGAGAACAACCCCCCTCTCCCATTCTTTTCTTTCCTTCACTCATTCTTCTTCTTCACTTCTTCTTCTTCATTTTCACATTAACACCACCACCACCCTCACCATCAAACCACCATCACCATGGCCATCTCCTCCTCCTCCCAAGCTCATCCTCCCGTGCGCCACCACCTTGGCCGAGCTCAGCCCCGCCACCAGCCTCCTCCTCTTCTCCTCCTCTCCTCCAACACCATAGCAACCACCACCACCTCCATGAAAGCCATCGTCACCACTCCGCCACCTCCACCATTCTTCCTCATCTCCTCCGCCAACCGCCGCCGTGTGCCACCACGTGGCCGGCAAGCCTTCCCTTGCAGCTCCGCGCGTCGCCGCAGCCGAACAGCAGCAGCTGCGAGCGCAGCATGCGCACAGCCGCGCGCGCACCGGCAGGCCGCGCGGTGCAGCACCGCCGTCGCCGGCCGTGGTCGCCGTGGCCGACCCCTCCTGGCCGGGCGACCCCCCAGGCACCACCCTGTGGCGGCCAACGTCCTCCGGGACGCGCCGTCTAGACGATTTCAACGTTTTTCTCGGAGTTCCGTCGACGCGCGCGCGGAGAGATTCCAGAATTCGCGCTCCGTCGCAGCAACTTCGCGCCGATTTTCTGGACAATCCAACCGTTGGATCGGCGATTTCTTCGCTCCGTCTCAATCTCGATATATATCCCTTCACTCCCCTGAAATTTCACCCGTTAATTTCGTCGTTTGATACATCAAAACCGGCCACCAAGTTGACGTTTTAATTGAACTATTTTTTGACAGTTTCGCGACGCCAACTTCACGGGTTCGTATCTTCTCCATCGCAGCTCCGTTTTGCGTGCCACCAGTTCCGGTGCACAGCTGGTATAACCCTCTTCCTGCCCCCTTTAGATTTCATTTCAGTTTGAGCTTGTTAGGTCGGTCGAATTCGACGCCAAAGTTGGCCGTTCGAATTCTTTAATTTGCACTAGTTAAATTTCATTTTTGAATCCGGGACTCCGGATTCGAATTCTGACACCACCAGTAGACTCGTGGCGTCGTTCTGGCCTGTTTTCATATAAAGTTTGCCTGATTTGGAGAACGTGGGCCCGGGCACGCATTTCGGTGCAAAACGGGTCCCACTTTCTGAGTCAACGGGACTTTTTGACGCCGGCTCATCGGAATCCAATTCCGGATATACCGTTGAGTTCGTACCGTCATTCTGGACTCGTTGACATATAATTTGCTAGATTTTAGTGGACATTGGTTCCGGCACGCATTTCGGTGCAAGTCGGATACCAATATCCGGGTCAACGTGTCATTTTGAGTTCGGCTCATCGGAATCCAATTTCGGATATACCGTTGAGTTCGTATCGTCATTCTGGACTCGTTGACATATAATTTGCTGAGTTTTGAGGACATTGGCTCCGACACGCTTTTCCGTGCAAATCGATTTCCGATGTCCGGGTCAACGGACCAATTTGAGATCGGGTCAACGGAATCCAATTCTGGATATACCGTTGGGTTCGTATCGTCATTCTGGATTCGTGGACATATAATTTGTTAGGTTTTGTGCACTTTTATTTCGGCACGTTTTTCGGTGCAAAGTGTGTCCAACGACGGATATCATTTTGGCCCGAAATTACCGTTTTGCCCCTGTGTCCAAATTGGACTTTTGGACAGGCTATCCTAGCTGATTTGACCATTCTGGACACGTTGGTGATGTTAGTTTCATCATCCGACAACATCTGTAGATTTCTTCCCTTTTTGTGTCATCCTATTATTTATGATATTTTCTCCTTTTGGTTGTTTTAGAGACCCGTCGATTTCAGTGATTTCTAAATCATTGAAATTCATAAGTTGACCTTGTAGATGTTTATAGAGACTAGCTTGACCATGGTTGACTACTTTGACTAGAGTCGAAGTAGAGTCAACAGTTGACCTAGGTTTGATCAGACTTGACCAACGTTGATTTTTTTTGACCAGAGTCAACTGTAAGTCAACCATTGACCTATTTAACCTAGATTAGACTTAGAGTTGACCGAAGTTGACCAGTAGACCAAAGTCAACTGTACGTCAACCTTGACCCAGTTTGTCTTAGTTTGACTTAGTTTGACCTAGATGTTAGTATGTCATTTGACCCTGATCAGCTCTTGTATTATTTCATCTTTAGGTCTGTGGCTTTACTCTGAACCCTGATTCATATTGACAGCAGGACCCCAGGCGAGTACATTCTCTGATAACTTATTCACAATTTATGATAACTGTTATGATTCATGTACTTAGTGTTGATATGCTTATTCCCGACACATGGTTCTCACGGATTGGTATTCTTGGATCCCGACGAGAGATGTCTCTCCTTCTTAGGTTGGGATGTATTGTGCAAGCACCCTTGTAGCTCTTGCTCGATATATGGTCACTGATTCTAGAGCAGGTTCGCGACCTTCTCATTAGAATCCCGTGCAGTGACGTGTCCTGTTTGGATCCATTCTACCAGTTGGGGTAGGGGGAGTAGTAGCGTATGCCTGTGATCATATCCATCCCGATTCCCGAACAGTGTGAGTCATATACCGCACATATGACTTGCCAGGCCGATTCTTGACAGTTTCCCAAGCCGATCACAAGTTGAAACTGCTACTCACACACATTGGATATATAGCTTACCTTGATTTGTGTACATGCCATGATCCCGTTCTATTTTCTTGTTCTAGCTCTAGCTTTACAGCTTACCATGCCATGATACATATATGTACACTCCATGATTTCATTGTATATGCTCTATTTACAGTCTTATAGCTTTTATTCTATCTTGAGATCTGTTATGAGATATATGTACTCGTTCCGCTCCTGACTGGATACGTTATGAAAATTTTAGGAGTAGTTGTGCCCTCATTATTGGACTTCATGATGTTGCTAGCTGAGGTGGATCTCACTATTCTTCTATGTGAGTTGCCTGGTAGTTATTCTTAGTTAGTCCTGTTGTTTCTTCTTTATTTTTCTGTCTTATGATCATTGTAGATTCTAGTTGTTCTAGTGATATTGTTATTATTTCTTGTCTTATCTTCCTTAGTTTTCGTGATGTGACATGAGTACATTTCTAGTTATGGATTCTTAGATGTTGTAGTTAGTATAGTATACTTGACAGCGTTCTACCGCCGATACCGCGGCGTAGGCTGGACGTGGCCCACGTATTCGTACCCGTATATCCGGGTGCGGGTCGTGACAGGTAGTCTAGGCCATGCAATGTAGATGAGGGTTATTGATTTTGATAGTTGTCATAACTCCATAAGTACACTATTTCCTCTAGATAGGACGATATGATCCAATGTGGATAGACTATTCGCTTGGTGAGACAGGACTTCATAGAGATAATGATCTAACCTTGATAAATGGTGCAATTCCTTCTTCTTGCTCCTTTGGATATCATCCTCACATCTTAGTCCGAATTGCCTTTTTAGTCCCTATTTTGCACTAAGGATTATTATTTTATATAATTTCTGAATAGATTATCCATATACTGACCTCGAGTTAGTTTCGGTTCAAAGTTTTTTCTCAATGTTTGAATACACACGGAACATATATTAGAATGTTTGTATTTCTTTGTTTCAGTTATTTTCTTCCTGTTCATCTTTTATTCTAAGGATTATGACTGATAGATACTTACGCTTTATTTCATAGTCGATTTGTTTGAATCTCTAGAAACTCATAAATTTTTTACATATATAGTTAAAGGAATGTTAATTAACTCATAATGGCAGGACAGCAACGTACTGTCGCCATTTATTTGAATTATAGAGACCATAGATTCACTGCAGCCAGCAGCGCACTGGCGAGACACGACCCCTAGAGTTGGGATTCGTTTAAAAATAATAATAATATAGGTTATAGAATGTTATTAAAAACTATGGCTAGTGGTCCTCTTTTGACCATAATCACACTGGTGTCAATATAAAGTAGAGTATCGGATAGCATGTCACATCTGAATCACGAAACCAAGGGTTTACCACAGCCCGATTTTACGGCCGAGGCGTAGTCCTCGGTGAAATGACTTCAGACATGATTATAAGTTAGGGATACTATAGAGGATAGGACAGTACCCTGTGTGTTCCATAAAATCCGAAGTTAATATTAGTGGAAGTTTTGTAAGTTGGGTAGCACGTCTCCCGATCTAGCATTTCGTGGTCCTTGTGATCTATTGACGGGGATATTAATTGATGCTAATAGGTTTACCTAGAATATAAAATTTTGAGGTCCATAACCCATTAGTCGACCAAGGCCTTGGATAAGAAGATAGTAGGGAGACTGTATAAGCAAGAACACCTGGTAAATGTTTGATTCTCACAAAACTCGAACTACTTGTGCCTTCTTTCAAAAATCTTGTATACTTGTAATTTGACTATTTTGACCAATGTTGCTATCACAGCCTAGTTTTGCAAGCTCACTCTTTTATCGAGCTTGATTCAAGACACATATTTATTGGGGACGCCCACTAACATATTGTCTAATCAGAATCAGTGTATTATGGTCTGATCAACCATGATGCATTTGGTTCACACTTTATTTAATTACCCTACGTGGATTGAGATGTAGATGTCTCTAGGGTCTCATCCACGACTGCTTTGACAATTCCTCTTGAATTATACATTCGCCTTTGAATCACGTAATTGTATTCAGTGACATCTCTCTTGAACTCTTAATTGTTTTGTCTTTCACCGATTAGAAAGACGAAAGCTCGTAATTGATAGATAGAGACAGAGTATTCCCATGGCTATGATAGTTGTATATGCAAGTGTAGCTACCAACAGCCAGCTCTGTGACTGGAACCTTGCCTTGAGTTACTCGTCCTCCCTTCGACACTAAACCTACTATCTTGATCTTCTGGTCATTGGAGTCCGAGAATGATTAGGATCTTTTCCCTTGACCAAATGCCAACCTAGGAGACTACCTATTCTCCAGAGACCAAATGTTGTGAGCCTCTAATTATTTGTTTGAAGCTTGCTTCAACTAGAACCCTTGTGACACTAGTCCGGCAGGTTTGACCCCAATAGAAATTCACGACTCAGTTGTTAGAAATCTTTTCATATGATGTGCCTTAGAGTTGGTTACCCCGTCGACAACTCATGTATACTGTGGACGAGTAGGTCATTCTATTTTATCGACCATGTGTCATTGCACACGCACTCGTTTTCTAATTATTGAGGAACGACCCTTGACTTGACTTATATCAACCGTATCCCGTTACGCCGTGCCTGATTCTTTATTAACAAGAGTTGAGGAACAATATCCGGACTTTAAAATGCTTCAAATCTCATTATTCCTAAAACCATGCCTTAGCTTTTAAGGTGGGTAGACTGTAAGCCTTCGAAAATTTTGGGATATACAAGGATTATCGATTGATTAGAATGATTCCTCTAGGATGACAATTAGTGTCTCATGGACTCTCACTTTCCAGTTAGATCATTTTGTGTCCCCGACCGTGTCATTAATAATCGGAGCACGAGACCATCTGTTACCTTCCAACAAATTTCACATGTAAGATCTAGACGAGTTCACCTTCATCTATGTATATCATGTCCCACTCAAACACGTCCCCTTGTACTCTGTTTTTATGGTACGACTTTCGGGTAAAAATGACTAGCTATAACCCTTACCATAATACTGGTATACTTTTCGACTCCCATTAGAGCCTCAAACCGACTCGAACCTTTCGACCCAATATACGGTTGTGATCTACACGAAGTCCACTACGCACATGTCACTAGTGTGCCACAAATTGTGTCTCCTCGTGTGTAACTCTACTTTTCTCAAATTATAATTTGGGTATATTTTTAGTTTTCATCCTTATTGAATCAATTTAAGATTTTAATTATTATCATTAATGATTTTCTAACTATTTTACTAAACCTTTATTAGAATAATTGGGATTTATTAATTATATTTTTCCTAAATTTTCTAATAATTAAGATTTCCAATTGATTATCCTAAACTTTTTATTAACAAGCCTTTGGATATCTCTTGGGCCGCACAGCAGCCCGACCCATCTCACCTGGGCGCGGATCCTAACCCGATAACCCAATACCCACAACCCGCTAACCCTAAAACCGTTTAGCCGTTATATAAGCAACTCCCTCGTTCAATTGACCAATTTGCTCTGCTTCCCAACCGTTACATTCAAAACCCTTCTTCTTTCACCATTCCCTCCATTTCCCTCCGCTGCAGTGGACGGCGACGGCGACGGCGACCAAGAATTCTAGGGTTCTCCAGAAGCTTCTTCCCCTAACTGCCTAACTACCCACTTCATCTCAACCGTCGATCATCAACCACCAAACTCTCCCCGACCGTCGGATTGTAACGGCCGTTGCCCGCCCAACCGACGGTCAGGTGCCCGGCCAACCGCCTGACCGACGGCCGCCTATAAATAAGACCCTACCCTTCCTCTTCTTCGTCACTTCTGGGACGACAAAGCCCTGCTGGATTATTCCCCGTCCTGTTCGTTTCTTTGACAACGAGGAGAGCTGGCCATGGCGATTAAGCTCAGGATCACGACTCTGTGAAGAAGACGAGGTGTCGACAACAGCCAAGCGTCGTGGACAGTGAGCTGTGATCGTTTGCCACTCTAATTCGCGATTGATTCTTCATTTAGGTAAGTTGAATCACTGAATGACAAATTCCTATTGAATTTCTTTTGAGAACGTTCTTGATCGGGTTCAATATTGGCAGTTTTTGATTGATCGATTCATTTTGATTCTCTGAGATTTCGGTTGTCTACTACTGGAAGGAACTCATTGGTGAGTTTCTGATTGTTTTCTCCAAATTTGGAGTTGAATCCATTCAAATCGAACTCACAGTTGCTTTCTCTGTTCTCACGCATGACCTGTTCGACGAAATGCCCAGAAGGACGTATTGGCGAGCTGTGGACTCGGGGACACCATCATTGGACACTGCACTCTTGTGTCGAACCATCGCGGAGACCCAGGTAACAGTTCTTGACCGTTCTACTAATTTTTAGGGAGAATGCTTGTTTGGATCGATCGAGTATATGTCGAGTACGTGCTACTGTGTCAATTCGTTTGAGTATCCAGGGGGTGTGGACACGAATTGTACCCAGCAGACACGGAACAGGGTGTCGCCACGGAGTTCAGGCATGATCGACTATATCAGTGGCTGATCAGTTGATTGTTCTATTGAATTGTTAGGAGTTGATGGGTTACACTGAGGAGTAGCCGTTAGCTAAGTTAGTTGAATTGTGATGGTTGAGTTTGAATATGGTGCTGGGTTTCAATACATTCTAGACCAGGTTAGCTGAGGTGGAGTTAAGGATGGATATCAGAAGATCGGTTTGCACTTAGGTAAATTGAGATAGCTAGCCGTTAAGATTTTAACTCTATACTGCTCTGTACTGGGTTGAGTAATATTGTGAAACTTTAGTTATTAGTAACAGGAAGTTGGGATATATTAGAAGCCAGTAAGGATTGGGTTGGATTGATTTATTAGTTTGGGTGTGTTGAGTTTGTTATTGCTAAGTATATGACTTGTTGGGCCAATTTTATGGGCCGAGCCATATATATATGTCTATATATGGAATTCTAAGACAAGTTATGTTGAGGATGCCTAAGCCTTGTTGTCACTTAGTTAAGCAAGGTCGGTTAAAATTAGAAATAGTCGAGTAGAAGTCCCTAAATTAGTTGTGGGATAAATAGAATATTTCTAAATATTATTTCTCTATTTTAGGTGATTTGAAGACTTGGACAAAACCTCGGAAATCAAGGCAAGTACATGTACTCAGTATTACCATCATTGCATGCATTGCACTTACACTTGTTATCGTGTCATTTTACTTGTTCTCGATTGATTGCTAGCTTGTATTGTTTCTCGTGTCGGGTGGGGGACGTTCTAGAGACATGTGATGGACTAATATTGGACAAACATTGCCTGATAGCATACTCTGCATGCCTGAGTCTATTTCGTGCGTGACTGATAGCATTGTCGTCAGACATGCCTGATTATTGCGTGACTGATAGCATTGTCATTAGACATGCCTGATTATTTCGTGACTGATAGCATATTTTATATGCCTGATTACATATTAGTCCCCACATGTTGATAACGTCCAATTGCACATGTACACATAGCTAGTGCATATTTTATACTCATCATGTTTTCTGTCTTTCAGTTATATTTTGATATACCGTTCCATTGATCTCATGGTGAGTTTTATTGAGTTATATTGTACTTTGCTCCTTTCCTGACTGGATCGTTGATTACAGGTGAGATGGATCTGTAGATTGTCATGGCTGGCATTGGAGCTCACTTGACACTGAGATAGCTAGTTTCATGTATATAGATTGATTGAGTGTATTTGTTTATATGTTGTTGTTGTATCATTTATATTTTACCGGCTTTGTACCCGGACATTCATGTATAAGTTGTAATAAATATATAGTGGATTGCTGTAATTGTTAGTATAGATTCCGTGATTAGATGCTGTGATGAGATTACACTTGGTATTGATGACTAGACGGCTCACTACCGCTGTCAACGACAGTGTAGGCCGGACATGCATCGACCCGTACCCGATTATCCAGGAGCGGGGCGTGACATCGTGCTACTTAAACACAAAGGTTACTGAAGGCGCAATTTGGGCTTTAGGAACCTAACTAACCAACCTGACTGGCAACTAGTTCAACCACTTGGATCGAACTCTATTCTAGGTTACCCTAACTTAGTCGAAATAGTTTTATGATTCGAATCTTGTCCAGTCAATATAGGTTGAAATCCAAGGTTCATTCGACTAACGACTGATATCCAATCAGGAAATCCATTAAGACCCAGTAAAATCCACCCATACGTACCACTATTTTTGGACTGTAAACCGAACTATTTGAAATAGGCCCCTATACCTATTATATAGTATCCACCTCTTAGAATGTGGTGTCTTTCGTAACCATTATTCCAGTTACCTGGAAGTTGCGATACGATCTTGCATTGCATTTTTATCTCTTTCTCGTGTGTTTAAATAACCACTAAAAAGATCACAATCTTGATTTCTCAAATTCTGTTCTATTATGGAACTTGTTCAGAATTTCGAGAACGGAACTTCTGTATTGCACGGATTGCAAGCCACTCCAAGAGGCGAAGGGTTCTTTGACTTAACAAGTGACTGGAGTAGAGTAGCCCAATCTAGCAAAATAGGTCAATGGCTCATAAATTGTCTGTCTATCTGCATCATTGGATACTCTCTACCGCTCTAGAAATTTCATTTTTATTCTCGATTGTTCGTCCTTATTTTCCTGTCCTTCCTCTTTCGGAGCGACGAATGGTCATGCTTATTGGAATTTACCAATATTTTTAGCTACTTGTACAAATTTGTTGCTTGTTAGATTTTTGGGTTGTTTGATAGATAGGAGAAGATTATAGATGGCATATACAGTAGATATCGATGGGTCGATATTTTTAATTAGTGGGAAGATTATAAAGTTTTAGTGACATAGCTTTGAGGGAGTAGTGTGTCCAAAGGTGGGTAGAAGTCCTCAGAGTTTCGTAGTTACAAAATGGCTAAGAGGAGGATATAAACTGTTTTTGAGGAATTAAAATTCGAGGAGATTAGGATAATGGTAGATTTTCTTATTGAAATTTAAGGAATATTTAAGAATTATAATTTCGAGGACGAAATTATTTTTTAAGGTGGGTAGATTTGTAGCTGCCGTTCCAAGAAATTTGGAATATTTTATTATTATTTATTTTATTGGAATGGTGATTTTTTAGATTTTATAAATGATTATTTAGTTAATTATTACGGTAGATGATTTTTGCCATGGTTGAGTTTTGAAGTACAAGACGACTAGGAATCATGGCACGGATAGTGCAGTAGCGTGCCTTGACTAGTGTATTAGCCCTGCTAGGGAAGGCCGAGCCATAGTGATGTCCTAACTAGGAAAACCAGGCCAAGTTGTGACATGACCATTATAAATAGTTTAATTATTTATTATTATTAATTGACTGTTTAAGTGACCCGGTGGTACCGAACTAGACCGGACCGGACCCGGACCAAGTCCAAGCCCACGTAGTCGGGTAGTAAGTTCAGAGACGATCATAGAGATGCATGTTGTATTGGCGTTTTACTTTAGTGATTTAGAAAGCATTTTTGGAAATGATTGTTATATAGGTATAATATTATACCATAAAGATTCTTGCTATTAGATTACTATTTTGTGAATATGATAATATTCCTGTAGAGTGATATTTGGACTTTGGCATTTACTTAGGCAGCATGTATATTTGTGAATAAATATGTTCATAAATGGTAAACGATGTGCTTTATATATATTCCCAATAATTTTAATTATAAATTTTAGTATTTTAATTAATTTAATAATTATATATGAGGATTTTATATAGGTATGATGTATCTTGATTATAGATATCAACCACATATATATTATATAGTGATAAGATATTTGATTGTATGTATACATACTATATGGGGTACATCTAGCCATTATGCACATATTGTATATATACATATATAGGTATATGCATAAATAAAGGGGGAGAGTTATACATAATGTATGTGTATATGTATATAAAAATATATTATGTGTAGGTATATATAAATATATACGTGTGAGTGTATTTACTTATATATATATATATATATATATATATATATATATACGTGTGATATATATATATATATATATATATATATATATATATATATATATATATATATATATATATATATATATATATATATATATATATATATACACGTGTGAGTGTATTTATATATATATATATATATATATATATATATATATATATATATATATATACACTCACACGTGTATATATATATATATATATATATATATATATATATATATATATATATATATATATATATATATATATATGTGCATGGTAATAATAATAAAGATAAAAACCCCCAAAAGCCCAAACCAGCATCCCCATGCAACCCGAGAGAGCCACTCAGCCCAGCTGAGCTCGGGCACCACATGCCAGCCCTCTCGGGCAGCAATTGATTTCCCCCACAACATATGCGGAGAAGCAGCCACAGGCCACATCCAACACCAGCCCGGCCTAGCCAGGCCAAACTGAGCCCAAACGCAAATAGTAACAGAAAACCCCACAGGCTGTTTTACCCCCTCAGCCCGAGAGCTGAAATCTCAAACCCGAGCCTCAAGTTTTCCCCACAACAGCAATATAGCCAATGCTTCACGCCGACTCGAGCAATCAGCACCCGATCCTAAACCATCAAACCCTAACCCACGATATCTTCCTGCGACCCCCAAGGCAGCTGCGCGCGCCGCCCCACCGCGTCGCCGCTGGCCGGAGAGCCGCGGTCGGCCAGAAACCGCCGCCGAACCCAGCGTGCGTGTGCGAACAGTACAATCGAGCAGCAGACTGGCCAACTTCGGGGTAACGATTCATCGCCTCCAGGGGACCGTTTCGAGAGCCGTTCGATCTGGTATGAACTCAATATAACCCTCTTAAATCCCTGTTAAATAGTTTGATTTCTAGTGATCCGAGACTCGAGAGAAATCGAGTCAAAAATCATCGAAAATCTGTTCAAAATAGAACAGTCCCGTAGTTGAAAACCCTGTTTTGGAAGATAGATTATGACCAAGACCTTAGGAGTTTCCCAAAACTAATTAAAGACAGTTCTAGAGAACCTATACGGCTCTGCAACCCATTTTGTAGAAGTCGAATTGATCGACAGAGCGTTGAGAAATCAGTATCTCAAATTGACCAATAACCTGTTTTCGAAACAGTAAAATTTCAATAAAACTCTCCGGTACGACGTGCGTCCCGCCAATCAGGGCGACGTAGTCGCAAATCGAAAGCATCGAAAGTTGCGTAACGGCTTTGTGGTCGTGTGGGCTTTGGCGGAATTCAAATTGGTTACGTGTGCGCGACGAATTTGATGCGTATCCGTCGAAATTCACCGTATCGGCCTCTGTGCAAATTTTTCAATTACTTTGTGCACGCTCGTCGGATCGAGACGAAACTTGCGCCAGCAGGACCGTATCGTTTTTCTGGTCCTGTACGCCAAGTTTGGTCCAAATCTGAGACAGTTGATCGGATCGCCGTTTTGCGGGCCCCATAGTCCGACTCGACGGGTGATTTTGTGCACGGTCCGCCGGAATCCAACTCTGGACATACGGTTGGGTTCGTATCGGAAAACTGGATCCGTAGACATGTAGTTTGACGACTTTAGAGACCGTTGACTCTGGCACGCTTTTTGGTACAAAGCGGGTCCAACGACGGACACCGTTTTGATCCGAAATTACCGTTTTGCCCCTGTGTCCAGAATTGGACTTAAGGACAGGCAATCCTAGCTAATTTGACTATTTTGAGAACATTGGTAATGTTTATTTCATCTTCCGGGGACTGTTGTATGGGTTTTGACTATTGGGACACATTGAGATGTTCAGATTGTCGGTTTCACCAGCAGAGGACCACAGGCGAGTACAGTTTATTGTCTGCATTTCGATATTAATTTTCACTATAGTTCATTGATTGGCCATTGGTTATGTGATTATTTTCTATTATAAATTGTTGAGTCGGGAATGAGAAGTACCAAGGATGTGTGATCTGACCTTAGACAGTGTAGACAGTGTAGACAGTGATTTACTATTGCAAGGTAGACAGTGTAGACAGTGATTTATTTATTGCAAAGTAGACATTGTAGACCGTGATTATTATTGCATTTAAACTGTGTAGATCATGATTATTATTTTGTAGACATTGTTTCTTTATTGTAATATTTGCTGTAGACAGTGTAACTTTAGACAGCGTAGACAGTGTAACTTTAGACAGTATAGACAGTGTCGTGTAATTGTCCCGAGACCGATCACATATCAAAGGTACTTCTAACAGTTGGGAAAAGTATTTTGTGTCTATTTATTTGCTATTGATTTTCTGTATTTACTGTTTACTTTCAAAAACTCATGATTGATGTCTAGCCTTTGTTTATAGTCATTTTCTTTATTTGAAATTACATTCAGTGAATTGTGCTCGTTCCATTCCTAACTGGAAACCAATATTTTTTAGGTTAGCCGTGAATTTACTTAGCATGGGAGATACGGGAATACTTGCAGCCAAAAGCCTAGAGACTAGCTAGATAGTTGGGTTGTAGTCATTCTATAATTGTACAAGTTTATATTTTCTGCAAATGTAAAATTTGTGATCATTATAAATTAAATTAATTTTGTGAATGAGCATTATTTGTGATTTTGATCTTCATGGCCGTGACAACGTTCTACCGCCGACACTGCGGCGTAGGCTGGCTTGGACACGTCTCGTATCCGTTTAAAAAAAAAAACGGGTGCGGGTCATGACAAGCTGAGCTCAAGCTTTATTTTTGAGCTCGTTTAATAAACGAGCCAAGCTCAAGCTTAGAAGTACTCGGCTCGATTGAGCTCACGAGCTAGCTCGTTTAGGAGCTTGTTTAGAAGCTCGTTTGTTCTTTGTTGAATTATATATATATATATATATATATATATATATATATATATATATATATATATTTGTACAACAATATGGTTGTGTGTATTATATATTTATGTCCTTAATAAGTGATGTCAAGAAACATTTTTAATTAAATCTTTATGAATAATTTGTTAATATTTCAGATACTTGAATTCAAACCTAACTAGCTTGAAATCAAGCTTAATGAGCTTGAAATAAAGTGGAGCGACAAGCTTCATTTCAAGCTTATGGAGCTTGTCTATCAAGCTTGAATCAAGCTTCCTTATCAAGCCAAGCTCGAGCTCAAACCAAGCCAAGCTCAAGCTTAATATAAACAAGCTCAAGCCAAGCTCAAGCTTCAAAATAAAAACTTATCAAGCTCGAGCTCGAATAATTCTAGTCAAGCCAAGCTCAAGCTTACAAAAGCTCGGCTCGGCTCGGCTCGGCTCGGCTCGGCTCGTTTGCAGCCCTAATAAAAACTGTCCCCACAAAGACAAATAATAAAAGGAAAAAAAAGAAAAAGTTCTGGGAGGGCATATGCAAAAGAACACACAAACTCCAAATATAAATTCCCTTCATACCTAGGGTTTCCTTTCTAATTCGCAACAGCAACAGCAACAGCAAACAGCAACAACAAAAAAGCAGCAGCAATGGCTTCGTCAGGAGCTGAAGAAACCCCCGCCGACTCCTCCGCCGCCGCCATCAGCAAGAAACAGGCCAAGAAGGAGGCGCAGAAAGCGGAGAAGCTCCGCCGCAAGCAAGAGGAGGCCGTCGCGGCCGCCGCCGCCTCCGCCGCGGCCCTCTCCGAGGTCGACCTCCTCGCCGGGAACTACGGCGACGTCCCCATGGAGGACATCCAGTCGAAGCGCGTCTCCGGCCGCCGGTGGACGGAGATCGGGGACCTGGACCCGCCCCTCGCCGGCCGCACCGTCCTGGTCCGCGGGTCGGCCCAGGCGTCCCGCCCCGTCGGGAAGAAGATGGTGTTCCTCGTCGTCCGCCAGTTCACGAGCACCGTCCAGTGCCTGCTCAACGCCGACCAGGTGCACGTTAGCACGCAGATGGCGGGATTCGCCAAGGGGCTCAGCCGGGAGTCGGTAGTCGACGTCGAGGGCGTCGTCTCCATCCCCAAGGAGCCGATCAAGGGGGCCACGCAGCAGGTTTGCTGTAACAAAAAAAAAGGATAGAATTTTTATTATTATTTGTGATATTTTAATAACCTTACCAGAACTTAACTTATAAATGAATTTGGCCCCAATAATTTTCGCTTCGTAACTCCAAATTTATAAGGGTCTGCTTGGTAACGGCGGTATCACCGGTTTTGGGTGTTTTTGAACCGATAGTTTATGAAAATCCCTGTTTGTTAAAGGCTCAGCCGGGAGTCGGTAGTCGACGTCGTCTCCATCCCCAAGGAGCCGATAAAGGGGGCCACGCTGTAACAAGAAAAAGATAGAATTTTTATTATTATTTGTGATATTTTAATAACCTTACCAGAACTAAGAGGGTGATTTCACTAAACTTATAAATGAATTTGGCCCCAATAATTTTCACTTGTAAGTGACTCCAAATTCATAAGGGTCTGCTTGGTAACTCCAAATTCATAAGGGTCTGCTTGGTAACGGTGTTATCACCGGTTTTGGGTGTTTTTGAACCGATAGTTTATGAAAATCCCTGTTTGTTATATTTTTTTTGAGGCATAACACCAAAATTGGTGTAATGTAATTTTTTGGTGGCTTTATAATTATAAACACCCAAAATCACTGGTTTTGAGGGGTTTATTATTTTATTCCATTTATATCCTCACCAAAAATATATAATTATAACTACCGACCCTTCCCTATTTAATTTTATTCGTGTAAAAAAACTTTCAGAACCGCGCGTTAGTGAATTACCAAGCATGGATTGGACTGATTTAAGAGCGGCTACTTGAAAACCATCCAAATCTGGACCCCTCATAATCGCTCATAACTGATACTCTAAAAATACCTCCTAACCGCTACCACTCTAAAAATACCTCATAACCGCTACCCCTACAACTGCCAAGCAGACCCTTGGATTGAGGGGAAAAAGGCATAGTTAAGTAGGGTTAAACGAGGGGGAGTAGAGTCAATACATAGAACCTTATTCGGATTGGAGGGAGAGTTAAGTGTAGGGTGTTTAATAACTCTTGCTTGGATTGGAGTTTTTGAGTGAGAGGAGGATTAATAAAAATATGATAGTTACCAAAATAATCTTATTACATATGTCATAAAATTAAATTTGATTGAAATTTTAATTAGAACTTGTCAAAATATCATCACAAATTAGGAAGGTACGGAGCAACATGTTGAAAACAAGAAAAAATGGAAAAAAAAATCATGATATTTTATAGAACAATAAGGGATATTTATGACTTTTTAAACAAAATCTCTCAATCCCCCTCGTTAATCCTCCGATTTGGGGGGATTAAAAAATGGACGAAAGAGGGTGAAATAAACCCTCACTTAACCCTCCCCCCTAAACCTCCACCCTCCTAAACCTCCATTCTCAAATCAAACATGATTTTATTTTTCCCTCACTTAACTTTCCCTCACGTAACTCTCTTAACCCTCAATCCAAGCATACCCGAAGTGAATTTTTTTCCGATTGTTGGATTGCTCAAGTACTTTATTGCATCCAAAGTCTATTATGTCCATATACAAACTTAAAAATTCTTTCACTTGTATAAATTCTAATATAAACTGTTTTTCCTATATATTAATCTAATCACCCCTTCCTCTCCCTTTCCCTTTTTTTAATCCAAAACAGCTCCCAAAATTTGTATTATGGGACACATTATATGTGTATTTGTATTGAACTAAACATTTTGGTATTTGTAGCACAATATTTTGGCCTGTATTTTTTGATTGTCATCTATTATCCATGTTTTATATAAGAGGCATAATAGTAAAATAACACTTATAAGTGCCCAAAAAAAGAACAACAAAATCACTTATAAGAGGAAAAAAAATCACTTACAAGTGGAAAAAAAGAACGTCTTATAAGTGCACTTATAAGTGAAATGGAGTAAGTAGCACTTATAAGTGACCCTCACTTATAAGTGAAGAAAAGAACACCCCCTAAAATTTAGGTTGTGGATCTTTCCTAGTCATAACACATTACCAAACAAGAGTTACCAGAGGTGGAGGCATGATTTAAATCCTAGGGAGACTGTGCTGCTACATATAGAAATTCTTAAAGTTGTCATGTTAATTAAACTTCAATAGCATAAAATATACTAAAACTCAATCAAGAATGAGCAAAGCCAATATTTCCAAAGTGTTATAAAAGAGGAAGGAAAAATTGTATATAAAAGGTACTCAAAATATGTAAAACATTTAGAAGAGATGGGTTTTGAACTCATACCGCTCATTTAAAAAAGCCCATGCCCATAGCACTACCACTGGAGCTGGCTTATTCTTTGTACATTGGGAGGCCAAACTAATATATATTTTAAAAGTGCAGAAATTTTCTATGTAGTAATTGACATTTAAAAAAAATTGGGGGTCCCGTGGCCCCCCTTGGACCCTTAATAAATCCGCCCCTGGAAATGAAGTGATATACTGTACCATTATCTAATGAGTTTCTGTACTCGAGGATTTGTCAAGATTAGCATGTTTTCGGAGGAGTTTAAACAGAATTCTATGATTTATACTCAATTAGGATTTTTTTTATAGAGACTCATTGGGACAGTTCAATTAGAGATCCAAACGAGGATTCCGACAAGTTTCAAGTTACCGGGACTTCTAGGCAGTTACAGATTGGTATCCCCTGACTTTTAATAATTGCTAATAATCCTAAACAATTTAGCTTTAACTTGTTGCCAAACTCTATCCAAGACTTTCCTTCACACATGACCGCTAATTGTTCTAATACCTGATCTACTACCGTTATTAACAATGGCTGTTTACTCTCTAACCTTTCTCTACTGTTATATGATAAGCAATTCTCTTACTCATACTTATCTATACTAAGGGGGTTTAGACAACATGGATTGCAAAAGTCAAATGGTTGGATTTAAAATGGAGTGTTAGCCGATTGGTATTTATGGAGCATTAGTGAAAATTTAAAGATTTGGATTTGAAACCTTTATTACATCACAGGGTCCTCATCCTCATTCAAGCTTTCTCCTATCAAAATGGGTCGACTGAAGAATAAGCAAGTTCCATGAAGGATTTGATTTATTTTTTATTGCCAATTGTCGACTTGTCGTCAACTCTCGGTTTTGGCAACAAATTCCTAGCCAAGGTAGCTATGAGCATGAGAGGGTAATGCCATAAAACCTAGGAGGCCAGCTAGCAGGTAGGTAGGCCTATCTTTGGAGTGTTCAGTTTAAGCTCATGCAATGCTCATACGACCAAGGAGCGCACTCCAAGTTCCCCTATATTATAAATAGTCTAGATGAAAAAGGTAAGGATGACACAATTTCCTGTTGGGAAACATTCATCTCTATGACACATTAAGCCAAAGAGTGAAAAGCCCATATCTTACATTATGTGTATCTTGGTAATTTCTACATAAAGAATCTTAAATTTCTTGTAGAATCTTTTGTTATATCTGTCACTAGATCATAGATCAAATCAATATCTTCTCTTATTTACTTCTAAGTCACTAACTAACGTAGTAAGGTTAACCTTTTATATAATATATCTATTTCGTATCTAATAATCTTTTCGTATTTAGTAGTAGTACACCCATTTGTTAGTTGTACTATCTATATGATCATTTGTGGATCTTCTGCAGGTAGAGATTCAAGTGCGTAAACTTTACTGTATCAACAGAGCTGTCCCGAATTTGCCTATCAATATAGAGGATGCTGCACGGAGTGAGACAGAAATTGCGAAGGCTGAGATGGTATTTCTGTAGTTTTCATAGTTCCATCTTTCTCTATCAACGAGGGTTGTCTTACTCCTGCAAATCAAGCAATTAATACTCTACTAACATGATTGACTTAGGATGGAGAGAAGCTTGTTCGCGTGGGTCAAGACACTCGTTTGAATTATAGAGTTCTTGACTTGCGTACTCCTGCAAATCAAGCAATTTTTAGTGTCCAATCTGAAGTTGAATATGTAAGTATTTGATCCTCTTCTTCTTGAGCAACATATGCTTTTCTATGTATTTTTAGTCCAGCACTAGTCCAATTTCATGTCTCCATATACAAATTGTTTTCAATCACGAGGACATGATGAACTTTGATTTGGTCTATTTACTGCTATTTCTGGTTTATCTTATAGATCTTTGTTCTTTCGTTGTTGTTGCTTAGATATAACTGCTAGCGAATGTGATTCTTTCCCGCTTTACTTTCAAAGTGTCATTCAGTTTTATGTAGGGCTTTTAGTGTCTATCCTGTGTTTTGAATTGATCCGCTGCACCAATATTCCACTTAAACATTGTTTTAGTTCCACATTGTTCCTTGTGTCTTTAATTTTGCAAACAATTACTTATTGAGAACCTTTCTTCTTCTACAATTAGAAGAGCAGGATCCATATAAAAGTTTTCTTACTGAGTTCTTCTTTGACAACAATATATGATGATCTTTTACATTTTATAGGCAGGCATGATAATCCAGCAATGGAATAATGATAATGTTGTTGAGACCAGTGATTTGACTCTAGTTGTGTCATTTACAGATTTTTAGACAATACTTGAGGTCCAAGAAATTTCGAAGTATTCATACTCCAAAATTAATATCTGGATCAAGTGAAGGTGGTGCCGCAGTGTTCAAGCTGGACTACAAGGGACAACCTGCTTGCTTGGCTCAATCACCTCAGCTGTATAAGCAAATGGCAGTTTCTGGCTGTTTTGGGCGAGTTTTTGAAGTTGGCTCTGTATTCAGAGCAGAAGACTCGTACACACATAGGCATCTGTGTGAATTGTTGGCCTTGATGTTGAAATGGAGATCAAGGAGCACTATTCTGAGGTAGGAAAGGATGCTTGCAAAATCTAAATGTAATGAATTGTTATTGAAAATTTGGAATTATTTTATTCAGGTAATGGATATCGTCGATGGTCTGTTTGTGGAAATGTTCGATCATTTAAATGAGAATTGCAAGAAGGAACTAGAGGCGATCAACAGACAATATCCATTTGAACCTTTGAAGGTGGAAGGTTTTGTTTGTCTTGTAAAATTTTCAAGTTTCAAATATTTAACATGGTTTTGATCAATTTAAATTGTTTATCTACAGTACTTGCGACAGACCTTGCGACTGACTTTTGAAGAGGGAATTCAAATGCTTAAGGTACATTTCTTTTGACTGATGTATAGAGTTTTGCTGTCAACTTTCAGGTTCTGTTATATGCTAGTAATTTGGGTCATTGGGTGTATCCTAGATGATGGTAGACATAAAAATGGAATACAAATGTTTTTGTACCTTAGTAAAAATGGAATAAAAATAGCCTTTCTATCTGGTATCATGTGGAAACAATTGTTTAAGGATACACAGAGGCTAGAAAGATGCCACCTCTGATAGTTAATTTAGGGGGGGGGGGGGGGTACAGGAGAAATTAACCTGGTAACTACCATGAATGCATTGGTTTGATTGACTTAAACACATTCTAGTTGTCGAGCAAGCGAGCTTGCGGCTGGAGTCTTAGATGAAGATGTCATCTATGGAAACTGTTGATTTGATTGACTGCCTTGCCACTTTTTACCTCTAAGGCCTCAAGATGACCTGCTGACCCCTCACTGCTTGCTCCACCAAATTGCATCTTCTTCCCAGGGTCCTTGTGCTGGAGCTGCACTTATTTATATAGTTTCATCACCTTGTTAGCTGAAGATTTTATGTATAGCTCATCCCTTCATACAATGTAGAATGGCCTTGATGGTGACCTTGTCATGTCACAGTTGCATTCTGTCAGCTCGGCCCAACATTTTATGGTGCAAGTGATGGTTATTTAATGCTTGGATCTACATGGTCTTGGTTGGATAGGGTTTCGAAAATGATGGTCACAGTTTATAAAAGATAAATTATAATGGGTTATTGGTATTATTTGGAGTTGCATTTTCTGCAAGAAATACTACAAACATAACATGAGTTTGATGAAAGCTTAATTGGACCAATCATGGATCTGGACTTTAGTGGACATGTCCCTTGACGGAGTTTAGGAAGAAAATAATTCAAACAGCCAACCCCTAATTTGGGAGGCTTTGTTGTGTTGTTGTTGTTGTGGATGGATCTGGACTTTGGGTTGGGATATTAACTTCATAACTGACACGTATGCTGACTTTTGACACATAATGCAGACATACGTTGCTTGGTGTTTGGACTTTGAAGGGGGTGGAGAAAGGCATTTGTTTAAACTGAATTTTGTTCTGCAGGGACAATAAGTACCCCTCAGTAGTTGGGGTATCAATGTGCTAGATGTACAAGATGTGGGGAAAACTTCACCTTGGTTTTAACTGAATAATTTTTTGTATAAGAGAAAACTTAGTCTGGGATTGAGATTGCTTATTATAGCTGCTTCTGCTTAGTTTTTGGAAAAGTGGTCCCAGAAGCTGTTTGCTACTAACAGCTTATTAAAATTTTTGAAAAGCTATTTCAATTTTGGGGCAGCTTTTGAAAGCAGGGGGCTGCTTTCTAAAGCTGCTTCTTCTACTGCTTTTTGTAAAGCAGCAATCGGAGACCAGACCTTTACTTGGTTCGAGGCATTTATATAAACTATGTGAAGTGATGATTCATATATTCTGTACGATATGCTTTGTAGGGGTGAGCATTCGGTTAATCCGGTTCAAACCGAACTGATAACCGAAAACCGAATTGGACCGAAAATCGAATAAGCAAAACCGAAACCGAACCGAAATGGCCCATAACCGAATCAAAACAAACCGAATTAAATCGGTTCGGTTTTTGGTTTATTCGGTTTATTTGATTTTTCGGTTTATTTGATTTTTCGGTTTATTTGCTCTTTTTTGTTAATATATATTATTAACTGAATATACCTAGATATATTTAGTATACCTATAGTATATACCTATATATATTTAGTATATACCTATATTATTAATACCTATATAAAATAGTATATACATATATATAGTAACTAAATTTTCTTATTCGGTTTTGGTTTTGGACCGAAACCCAAAACCGAAACTGAATAAGAAAATTTAGTATTTTCAAAACCGAAACCGAACCAATTTTTTTTAAAACCGAATCGAATCTCTTATTCGGTTCGGTTCGGTTCGGTTTTCGGTCCAAAACCGAATAATTCACCCCTAATGCTTTGGTTGCCATCATGGTCTGGAGATTAGCTGAACTAGTTCAGTGGTCTTTGTTTTGATTTTGGTATGGACGAATCCTATCAAACATACTTCCAAGTTACATTAGATAACTACTATATGATACATACTCAGTCTAATATAATTATCATGCTTGGACACAATCATTGTAAGATTAGCTGTTTACACTACATTTAAATGATATTATTCTCGAGGACTCTTGAGCATGTCAAGTACTTGGCATGTCAAGTGGCGCAATCTAGCTTCCTTAATAATATGAATTGTTATGGAATTTGTTTCACAATAACTTGACTACCTTAAGAACATGCACATCCACTAGGAGATAGAACACGAGAATGATTAGACATGGGGAAGAGAGACTTATACTCCTTTGGAGTTTGAATTTGAATCTTTCTACCGGTTTTCATACTTATTGAAACCAAAACCAAAATTCAAGCTTTAGGAGTTCTAAGTTGCTTAAGTTACTGAAATTGTAACCATCAGAGAAGATAAAGATTCAAACCTATGCCATAACTGGGCTTATGAATACTGTGGAGTATCTACACTTTTTGGTTATTGGCTGACGTACTTTTCTTCTTTCAATTGGTTTCTGGTTTTGACACTTTTATCTTACTCAAATTAACAGGAAGATGGTGTTGATGTAGACCCTTTGGGGGATTTGAACACAGAGGCAGAGAGAAAACTGGGTCGTCTTGTTCTTGAAAAGTAATTTGCGGTTTACCTCTGCAGTCGTTATACAATTTGATGGTACAAGTGCTGTTAAATATATTGCATAACCTATTACTCGTTATAACAGGTATAACTGAGTTTTACATACTTCATCGGTATCCATTGGCTGTGAGACCATTTTACACTATGCCATGCTATGACGACTCAAGATATAGCAACTCATTTGATGTTTTATTCGGGGTAAGCTGCCGATAAGAATTTTGTATAGAACTCTAAAAAACTTCTCATTTACTTCAATGCTTTAATGGGCTAATTTAGTACTTTGGTTTTATGGATATATGATTGTATGAGCTATATACCTTTTGTTAGTCAATCCATATAGCTGCCGTACCATCTGTGTATTGAATATTTGAAACCTAAACTTCTGGTTAACTATCTTTGCTCATGAATGATATAGAGTTTGTTGGAAAATTGGCCTTACAGAAAAGGAGAACTACCCTGTATGTTTCTTATGAGCTAGTGGTGATCTTGATGCTCCTTACCTGCATTGTGTTTTACTCTCTCGGTCTTACTATCACATAATATGAAATGCCACCTGTCACATAAAAACATTTTGCTCTGTTTCTATACTTGACTCAACTGTAACGTTTCCTGTTGCATCATAAGTATTGTTAATTTTTTTAGTTTTATCCAATGCTACCTTAATGAATGGGTAAAATTAGTTGTCTATAACCTTTACGTGGGTGACTTTATTATAAGATTGGCATTCTAAAGGTGCATTATTTTTTTTATACTTGGTACATTTAATGTTCTTATGATTATGTAAAAAGATACTTCTGGGCTTGCTAGGAGTAGGGAAAGGAGTACAAAATAGGCAATGTGAAATGTCTCAAAGACCACGAAATATGAACTACAAAATAGTACAAAGCTATGGATGACTTATTTTCAATTTGGTATACAAGAACAGCCTAGAAAACATGAATATAGAAACATGAGCTATCTCGATATATGTTATATTGCTGTTGTAGTAAAATTAGGACTTGAAAGGATGCTTAAAAGAATATAATTTTGGAAAAGCTGTAGAGACATGCTGCTATACTGTTGATGTTTGGACATATTTAGACAAAGGACTGATGATAAATAATTTATTAAACCAAATTCTAAGGATATAAAGTGTCAGATGAGTGGAGAAGTAGTACTTTGGTGCCTATATATAAAAACAAGGGAGCTATACAGAATTGCATTGGCCATCAGGGAGTCTAGCTTATGAGCAATGAAACTTTGGGAGAGTAATTAGCAAAGATGAAAATAGTAAACTAGAATTTCAGGGTATCAATTTGGTTTTATTGAGAGGTATACCGTTTAAGCTATTTACGTAGTAAGAAGATTAATAGAAACTGAGTTTAATAGAAATTGTTAGAGAACAAGATTAATAGAAATTGTTAGAGAGAAGAAGAGGGATCTACATATGTTTTTTATTGACTTAAAAAGCCTTCCAACGGGTACTTAGTGTGTGCTAATGTGGTGGGCTTTGGAGAAAAACAAGTCTCAAGTAGCTCTACTGAGATTATAAAGGATATTCATGATGGACTTACAACTATGTACGGACAATTGGGGGACCTACACCCATATTTTCCATCTGGCTTACATCAATTATCAACACTAGAATAAATTATGAGGCACATTTAGGATTAGGTTCTGTAATGCATCTTGTTTGCTAATGGTAATTTGTTAGTTGATGAGAATGGATAAAAGTTAGCTTCATAAATTGAATTGTGGATAGAAACATTGTAATCTAATAGTTAAAATTATCAGGATAAAGATGGAATATACATAATGCAGTTTAAAAAATTCAAAAAGAAATGAGGGATTAAACAGAATTGGTGCATAACTAGATACCTAAAAGTGACAGTATTTGGTATTTAATATCTATTCATTCATCATTGAGTTGTGGAGAGAAACATTGTAATCTAAAAATTAAAATTAGCAGGATAAAGATGGAATATATGTATGCAGTTTTAGAAAAAAGTCAAAAAGAAATGAGGGATTAAACAAAATTGGTGCATAATAGACCTACCTAAAATTGACAGTATTTGGTATTTAGCATCAATTCGTCATCGTAATGGAAACTATGAAAGATGTTCAACACGTAGCTACTAAGATCCCCCTACCCCTAGGAACAACGCTCCAGAAATCACGATCCCAAAATTGGTGGGTTCCGATCCTGATAGCCAAAATAGTAATATAAAATGAATTCAACAAAGATATCAATCACAAGGTAATATAAATAATGGTATATAAAGGACATTAAAATCAGTTAATTTTCAAACTGAAGCATACAAGAGTAGGTGGTGGTATGATCACTTATGACTCCTTTTCTAGTGGTATGATCACTTATGACTCCTTTTCTAGTTGAGGCGCACACACGAAAATAATTGTTCTTAAGCGAACCACAAAGTATTGGTTAAGGCTACGGTGGTTGCCCCTCTCATACTGCTTATAGAAAGAAAATAACATGCCATATTTTTAAGTGTATGGAGCCAATGGCGACCCAGGTAACTATGGTGCAACATGTCAAAAAACGATAGTCGAAGTGGTTTGCCTATGGATTGTAGGATACTCTTCAAGTTGTAAGGACAATTTTAGCTGTAATTACAGGAATACCTACGCTTATGGATTATAATGTTTGCCAATTAAGAATTATGTCAAAAAATGAGCGTAGCTGAGATGAGAATGCTAAGATGGATAAGATAAGCATTGAAAAAAGAGAGAAATGAGTGTATTTTTGGGGAAGTTGGAGATGGTGCCCTTTGAGGATAAAGATTAGATGCACTTGGAGTGAAAGGATTTTTGTTAAAAGAGCTCCTAGAAGGTACTGTAGGCCTCAACAAACTCGGACAGAGTCTGTAAAGGAGGATATGGTATTTGCTTATGTTATATAGAAGACATGACTGCTAAAGGAGCTAGATAAAAGAAAATGATTCAAATAGCTGCCCCCAGATAACAACGTACATGTTTTTGTTATATTTAATGTTGTTATGGTGAAGCTATATTATGTGAATTTTTATGTAGTCAACCTATTCGTCCACACACTCCTGTATCAGAAAGCTCATGCTGTTTCTTTCAGCTTTAGCCACCTTTCAACCTACATTGCCCTGCTAATTTGAATAAGATGATTCATATGTAGATTATGAGAAGCCATATGTATGTCTTTATGGTGAAGGTATATGTATGTATACTAGTGTGAATCAACCTATCAATCTATGTACACCCTGTATCAGAAAAGAACTGCTGTCTCTTTCAGGTTTAGCCACCTTTTCAACCAACGTTGCCCTGCTGTTTTGGAGTAACATGATTCATAAGTAGAATATGGGAACCTAAGTTACCAAACCTCTATTTCTTCATGTAAATCATGCCTGTACGTAATCGATGCTTACTTGCTATTAATCAAGTTTCTGTAATTTTTTTTGAGATCAAAGTTTATGTACTGATTTAACTTGCATGATGGGTAAAATTTAAGTAATACTCTTAAGATAGTATTCATTGTATTTGCTAATTGAATATACAATTTATACAAACATATGGAAGAGAAGATGGCTGCCATGCGTGTCCTGTTAGCAATAAATATATTGTTTCACGTTTGGCTTAATCTTTTTGTGATTCTCTCTCTCTCTCTCTTATTATTATAATAATCACATAAAATGGTTTTTCATACTATTATTTTTATATTGATATCTATATGATGTTAAAGTTCTCTCTAGTAAAAACAGCTGAACTAGCCCTGCTAACTAGTTTTATGTTCTACGAGTCGACTGATTGATTGAAGAATGTAAAATATTTTATTTTGGAAGTGCAATTGATTGATATCTGGAACTTTGGAGTAATGTTTGCAAGCCTAACCTGTTTTCTATTTCTTAAGGTGAGGAGATAATATCAGGTGCTCAAAGAGTGCACTCGCCCGACCTCTTGACTTCCCGTGCAGAGGCATGTGGGATTGATGTGAAGACAATATCGGCATACATTGATTCATTCAAGTGAGTCTTTCTACTTATTTCCCTTATTGTTCGTTCGAACACAAATCATATTTCTTTCTTTTATGAGCCAAGTATTTCTTTTAATAGTAGCTCATGTTTTTGCACCTTGAGTTTCATGTCCATATTCTGATTAAACTTGATAAAATCCCCTAGAAAAAGAAAGAAAATAGGTGAAGATAACGAAATACAAAATACCTGATGGCATTGTCACTGGTCGTTGTTCACCATATTCTTTGCATGTAGTTCACTGAAGTCCGGTGACATTGAGGGTCAACTCTCTTTCCGTTGCTATCTCTAGCAGCAGCCACCATATGTGATAAAGGTGAGAGAGCAAAAAGTCCCAAGTGTTAAAATAAAGTTATATAGAGGATGGGTTGGGCCAGGCCTGCAAAGTTGGGTTTTCTAAATCTTTCAAATCTAAACTAAAAGTGTTGGTTGGTTTGAGTCTGATCTTTAGGGGGAAAAAAGCAAAAAAGAAGATAACACACAATGCATCTTGGAAATGGCTCAAAATGTGCCGTCTAAGCTGTATCTATATCCTCCATTAAATAATAATAAAAAATAGAATAATTAAAAAACTTTATGCGTACGTATCTTCTCACATAGTAAGGAAAAAAATCTAAATTCTTCTGAACTATAATAAATCCTAAAATATATTCAATATTCAAATTATATTTAAACTAAGTACATGTATTATCTAATTAAACACATTCAAATTTTTATAATATATCTGTAATAAATCTAAAATAAAATATATTCAAATTATATTTAAAATATTTTTTATTTTTATCGAATTTTTCAACAATATCATAGATTTTTTGATATGTTCAACGCACGTGAACGTGACTATATTATTATATATATATATATATATATATATATATATATATATATATATATAGGAACTGGTAGTTGTGGCAAACGCCCCCCACTGGGAATCGATCTCGGGCCGCATGCCTCACCACTACCACTAGGCTACAGGTCATTGGATATATATATATATATATATATGGGTAAGTGGGGTATGAGCCATAGGCTCATATTCGTGGTGTGTGTATATATATATATATATATATATATATATATATATATATGGAAAAATGGTAAATTTTATTCCAAAATTAACTTAACTCATACAGCTTACAGTAACATCCCATGGACCTCTCACCCTACTAGGGTGATATAGCATTTACATCAAACTCAATATACCTATTGGGGGAGTTGAGAGCCCCTAAAAAATACGTCGATTCCGTTCCCTCCATACATGCCAGACAGAGGCAGCTAGTCGCAATCTGACGGTCTTGAACCATACATGCCCCCTACCTCTCTGGCCACGAATCTCCGTGATGATGTCTCGTAAATCTCTGCCTGTGTCACAGCCACCCAACGGCCTGTGGTACTGTTCCGACTAGATATACCAGGACACATTACACTTAAAGAACAAATGTCTCATAGATTCATTGGATATATGACATGGTCATTGTATATATATATATATATGGATAAGTGGGGTATGAGCCATAGGCTCATATTCGGTATATATATATATATTATATATATATATATATATATATCCAGTATCCTGAATCCGTACTTGTGCATTATGTTGTTAGATAGCATGAGGAAATGATACAAACTTATAGTTAGGAGACAGTTTCTGGTTTACAAAACTAGGTTTCATCCATGGTCTACAAACTCTAAAATTGGTCATAAGGGAGCAGCCAAGGACCAGTGACGGGGTATGAAATAGTTTTCAACCAGCAATTGACGTGACTCGGTTAAACCTCATTGCCTACGTCATTGCCCCAAGCGCAGACACACACACATGCCCATATCCCGAATCTCTACTTGTGCAGCATATGTGAGGTTCCTCCATTATTTTAGATAGCATGTGGAAATGACATAAACATACAAATGGGGGAGAGTTTCTGGTTTACACACAACTAGGCTTCATCCATATTCCATTGTCTACTCAAGCTCCATTGTTTGAAATAAAATCCATTTCCTACATAAAGACGATTCCAACGACCTGCGGCACTGTTCCGACTACATAAAGAACAAATGTCTCATAGATTCATTGGATATATATGACAGGGTCATTGGATATATATATATATATATATATATATATATATATATATATATATATATATATCCTGAATCCGTACTTGTGCATTGTGTTGTTAGATAGCATGAGGAAATGATACAAACTTGTAGTTAGGAGACAGTTTCTGGTTTACACAACTAGGTTTCATCCATGGTCTACACAAACTCTAAATTGGTCATAAGGGAGCAGCCAAGGACCAGTGACGGGGTATGGAAATAGTTTTCAACCAGCAATTGACGTGACTCGGTTAAACCTCATTGCCTACGTCATTGCCCCAAGCGCAGACACACACACATGCCCATATCCCGAATCTCTACTTGTGCAGCATATGTGAGGTTCCTCCATTATTTCAGATAGCATGTGGAAATGACATAAACATACAAATGGGAGAGAGTTTCTGGTTTACACACAACTAGGCTTCATCCATATTCCATTGTCTACTCAAGCTCCATTGTTTGAAATAAAATCCATTTCCTACATAAAGACGATTCCAATCTCATATACAAAGACAGGATCCTTTACAGACGTTTCTAATTTGCTGCTGATATCATGTTATCTTCTTGGAACTGCTAAATGACAACACCTTGTTTTATTGTACCAGTAAGTTGCTTAGTTATACAAGTAAAGGAAAATGTGCTCCTCACAACACATGGAGACAATTATTTGTTTGTCGAAGCTGTAGAAACATTAACAGCAGAACCTAATTCCACCTTCTTTGGGTGGATGTGCTTAAGCTATTAACAATTTAATTTGCTATGCAAAGTCTGACAAGTTAAGGTAATTCTGCTCCTCACAATACATGGAGACAATTATTCATTTGTCGAGGCTATAGAAACATTAACAGAACCTAATTCCACTTTCTTTGGGTTAATCTGCTTAAACTATAGATGATTTACTTTGCTATGCAAGGTCTGACAAAGGCTGAAAGAAGTCTTTTACATTTAGAGTGCTGAAGCTTATTTGTACAACCATACGATTGATGAGAAAATGGTTACATGACATACACAAAATAGGCTGGAGAGCGTTCAGAATCTTCTCTGAAAACATACACAGGTCTGTTGGTTGCCTATAGCTCATGTCTAGGTACATCTCAAGTTGCCAGCAACATGAGCAGCAGCAACTCCAGGGACAGCAGTGTTTACTGCAACTACTGCAGTAGCCTATGTTGCACGGACATGACGACACGACACAAGGCAAATCCGACACACGACATGGCAGCCTTGAAAAGTTGGGATACAAACACACCCGCGCGCGCACACTATATATGGTCCGAGAAAAATAAAAGAGCAACAGGCTTTCCATCCAGAAAGCAACAAGCTAATACCTATACACACTTAAAGCTACAACTTAAGTTGTGGGTCCAACCTATGTTGTTAGTATACACGATACGTAGATACGATATACTACCATTTCGTTACGTATCAGAGATGCATACATTGTTCTAAATGGCGTCCGCCTAGGCGGTAGGTGGTCCCTCTCCGCACCGCTTTTCGGTAGGCGGTGGAGTAGGCGGCCAACGGAGGTTGGCGGCACAGGCGGAGGTGAGGTGGCGTAGGCGGGCGCCTAGACGGAGCAATACTTAACAAAATATTTTAGCCAAAAAGGTTTCTTAAGCATTATGGGCCTATGGTTCACCTTTACAAAACTAAAACTTTATAAATCTTCGTTCTACAACTTAGCTATGTATGGAACACCCTTCAAATATGCATATTATGCAAAAAAAACAGTGGCAAAATAGTAAAAAATATTCAAAATGTATTGACCGCCTAGGCGCTAGGCGGACTCTCTCTGCCGTGCACCCGCCTACCGCCGTTTAGAACCTTGGAAGCATATAGGCTGATAGGTAGTATTGATTTTCTTTAGTTATAACGGAGTTATAATGTATCTTAAGAATATGGATTTTGGAACTTGATAGACTTGTAAAGATGAAACACAAAAAATTATGAGAAAATTATATTAGAAAATTATATGGTGACAGAAGTATAGACTTAAAACTCTTAGAGTTAATGTATCATACAATACACGATAGGATACACAAGCAAATCGATACACGATACGATACACGAGTTGCAACCTAGGTCCCAACTATACACACCCAATTGAAAAGAAAAACCAATTAGGACCCGATTGTAGCATGTAAATATATAACTTATGTAGTCGGTCCCAGGTACCGACTACTATGACTACACACCCAGTTGAACCAGATGGAATCATGGGAAAAAAGACCCAAATAGGACCCAACCATAACTTAAGCTGTGGGTCCGACAAAAACTTAAAGAGTTAAAGTTGGGTGTGTTAGGGTTCTCCTCAACCCCAAATACATTTGTTTCTTCAGCCACTAAACGGATTGTCCCCAAAACTATTCATCTTCATCTCCAAAACCATCCTCCTTCACTATCAGCCGACCGCGGGGACTGACGTCATGCATCCAGGTTAGTCAATTTTTTATCTTTCAATCTGACCATGTCCGCTGCGAATCCAAGGAAAGTCATCGGGACACAGTTGCATTCGAGTCCACGAATTTGATCGTGTCCCATGCGAATCTGTGCTGGATTCGGCAACTGTTTGGTTGTGTCTGTGCTTCCCAGGCGGCTAAACACACTTGTCATAACTACCCACATCGCTGGAATACAAATCTTCTGTTAACAGTTTCGACAAATGAACTAACAATGATGTCTAGGCTGCAGAGCGTTCAGAATCTTCTCTGAAAACATACGTAGGTCTGTTGGTTGCCTATAACTCATGTCTAGGTACATCTCAAGTTGCCAGCAACATGAGCAGCAGCAACTCCAGGGACAGCAGTGTGTTTTACTGCAACTACTGCAGTAGCCTATGTTGCACGGACATGACGACACGACACAAGGCAAATCCGACACACCGACATGGCAGCCTTGAAAAGTTGGGACACAAAAACACCCGTGCGCACACTTATATATGATCCGAGAAAAATAAAAGAGCAACAGGCTTTCCATCCAGAAAGCAACAAGCTAATACCTATACACACGTAAAGCTACAACTTAAGTTGTGGGTCCAACCTATGTTGTTAGTATACACGATACGTAGATACGATATACTACCATTTCGTTACGTATCAGAGATACATGTAGGCTGATAGGCAGTATCGATTTTCTTACTTGATTTGTAATGTATCTTAAGAATATGGATTTTGGAACTTTGATAGACTTGTAAAGACACACAAATTTATGAGAAAAAAGTATATTAGATCATGCTCCTATATGGTTACAGAAGTATAGACTTAAAACTCTTAGAGTTAATGTATCATACAATACCCGATAGGATACACAAGCAAATTGATACACGATATGATACACGAGTTGCAACCTAGGTCCCAACTATACACGCCCAATTGAAAAGAAAAACCAATTAGGATCCAATTGTAGCATGTAAATATATAATTTATGTAGTGGGTCCCAGGTACCAAGTACCAACCACTATAACTACCCACCCAGTTGAACCAGATGGGACCCAACCATAACTTAAGCTGTGGGTCCAACAAAACTTAAAGAGTTAAAGTTGGGTGTGTTAGGGTTCTCCGCACCCCCAAATACGTTTGTGTTTTCAGCCACTAAACCGATTGTTCCCAAAACTATTCATCTTCATCTCCAAAACCATCCTCCTTCACTATCAGCCGAACGCGGAGGATACCAGAGAAGGGGACTGACGGCAGGCCAGGTTAGTCAATTTTTTTTCCTTTCAATCTGACCATGTCCGCTGCGAATCCAAGGAAAAGTCATGGGGACACGGTTGCATTCGAGTCCAACACGAATTTGATCGTTCCCCATGCGAATCTGTGCCGGATTCGGCAACTGTTTGGCTGTCTGTGCTTACCAGGCCGTAGCCAATGCAGCACACTTGTCCTAACTACCCACAGCGCTGGTCTTAAATCTTCCGTAAACAGTTTCGACAAATGAACTAACAATGATCTCTATGCCCACATGATTCCATCTCTTAGCTACTGGATGCAACATGCATCTTGTTAACTCTTGTAGACTTTGGCCTTGACGATTTTCTTGTCAAATCGAACAAATGTCACAAACTACACCACCAAAGCATAATTTCTATGTTAGCTCCTATAGAAATAGGTTTCCCCGCACAACTCCAAAACATATACATGTCATTGGCAGTTGGCTTCATCTAAACTCAACTTACACTAGTTTCTGGTGGAGGTATCCAGTAACGACAACAGTGCATGAATGAACTATAGACAATCTCTTGGACGATTCTCATTTTCATCTCAAAGCAAGACTCATAACACTTTAAATCAAGTAGATCACTAATGAAGTTGCCAATGTTCGTGGGTTTGGTCATATGTTGTGGAAGAAGGCTAAAAAAATGATTTGCAGTATCATCTTCATCTTTATAAGGCGTAAAGAGATACTTTCCACTTTTAGGGTGCAGAAATCTATCATTCTCTTGTTGGCCATTGATGCATGTAATGGTCCATTTTATTTGCCCTCCGAAGAAATTTAGCTGGAGACCGTCGAAAACCTTAAGCATTTCGTGTTCTTTTGTTTGTTCTCTGACTCGAGCTTGAAGTATTGGCCGAAACTGAAACCTAGACGGATATGTAACCAAGTATTTTAGCCTTGCTTTGAAGAAATAAATTCCTTAGAGGCCATTGAAAAAGTAGGTGCTTTATGTCTCCACGGTCTCCTTGAGGTTAGTACAAAATGAAGGACACTAGATGCTCCAAGATGTCTTTCTGATATTTGATTGATACCTAGGATGAATTTCCCATAAACTTTTACTCAAGAACACCCAAGCATTAGATGCTGGCATTCGGGTCAATAAGAATATATTACTACTAATAATGGTAGAAGAAAAAAAGCTTTTGGCGTAGCACAAATATCACAAAAAAAAGAAGAAACTTTCCTTGCTTTTGTGTTGCATGCACAAATATCACTTTGTTCTTTTGATAGCTATAGCCATATTAATCTTGTTTTGATTTATGAACAGGTATGGTACTCCCCCACACGGTGGATTCGGTGTGGGCCTAGAGAGAGTCGTAATGCTTTTCTGTGCCCTTAACAACATTCGCAAGACATCGCTTTTCCCTCGTGATCCGCAACGTCTTGTTCCATAATCGTCTTTTTTGCTGGATATGAAACTTGTTTGGAATGGAATCGTTAAATTGCAGCCTTTATTCTTTTACCAGTAACAAGTTTTTGATATTTGTACGGAAGCATTTAACTAGGGATCTCTGTCCATAGCCCTTGTTTGGCAAAGCAATATGAACTGTATAAGAGCAATATTCCTTTGGAAATCTTTTCGTGAACTTTTAAACGACGGTGTTCTGTCTCCCCCTCCTACATGTTTGAAATTAAGCCTAAAATAAATAAAGGGGTTTTGGTCATTTAGTATTTTTTTAACACTAGTAGCGTACTAAGTTGTACAATTATAGTTGGGGGTACAAGTTGAAATTATGCCTAAAAATAAAATAAAATACATAATGGTGTTGCTCTGTGCGATTTTAGGGACAAAGATGGATGTCCAATGCTTGTAACTCATACAGAAAGTAGCACAGACACTAGGCGCCTGGTGGTAGGGTTCGAGTCCTCCAACCGCAAGAATGTGTAGGGGGGTGTGGGTTGTAATTATTAAGGGTGGGCACGGGTCGGGCCGGGTCCAAATTTTATGGATCCGGACCGGACCCGTTAATTGGCAGGGCGGGGCGGGACGGGTCCAAAAATATTGGAACCGGTACGGATTCGACCCGTTCGAAACGGGTCCAAACCGAGCCGACCCCGGGTCCAAACGGATCCCAAAAAAATTCAAAAAATTATAGAAGTAAACATTTACACATGTTCTATTATCTAGAAGAACAAAACAAGTATTATGTTTTTCCAATTTTTAGAATTTGTTTACTAAACAATAACGTGTGCTATTATTTATAAATTATAATATGAAAAAAATCAAAATTGATAAAAAAAAAAATCATACTCCTAGAAACGGGTCGGTTCGGGGCCCCGTTTATTTTGAAAATAGGACCCGTCCCGCCCCGTTAGTGTCACACGATCCGCCCCGGCCCGCCCCGTTTAGATTCCAAAATTTAGGAACCGCCCCGTTTGACCAATATACGGTTCGGGCCGGATCGGAACCGCGGGTCCTGGACCCGTATGCCCACCCCTAGTAATTATTAAAAAAGGGACAAAGATGGACATGTCACAATGTTAAGGTGGATGAAGGAAAACTATATTGGTTCCCTGTCCTATCCATAACAAATCCTTACAAGAGAGTTGGGTAAGAGGCTCCCTACAACTTGAAGAGAGGGGAATTAGCCCACTGACAAGAATAATATCTGCAACTGTAAAGATTTATGCAGATAGTATCTGGAGCTTGGAAGAGGTGGACTTTGCCACTTTAGTATATGTTCCAAAAGAATAAAAGGTCACCATGTTGATATAGTAGTTTCGGGTGGGTATGGAGGAGAAAAGTCCGACAAAAATGGACACAATTTTTGTGAACCATGTCTAAACCTGGCATCAATTCCTTGTGCCATGCCAAGTCTCTCAGTCTCAGGTAAATTTGTTCAATATAGGATTATTTAGTAATAGGGTCTCATATAATACATAAAGGTTTGTATTTCCAAATTGTCCGGCATTAGAGTTCAGGTCTCCAAATCACTGTTCACTAGCCTACGTGAACAGCAATTTGGAGACCCAAATACTAACATTAGACAATTTGGAGACCAAAATTCTAATATCAAATATTATGGGGGATCCTATTACTAAATAATCCTTATGATATAACAAACAATAATGCTTGAGGGAAAACAAAATATGATCAGTGGTAGGGGTTGAGGAGATTTAAGTGAGAAAATAAAAATAAATCATGTTTGGTTTGAGGATGAAAATTTAGAAAGGGGTTATAGAGGATTAAGTGGGGGTTTGTTTAACCCTATTTTCTCTATTTTTTCAACCCTCTAAATTGGAAGGTTAACGAGGAGGATTGAAAGATTTTGTTTAAAAAGTCATAAATATCCCTTATTTGTCTTTATAAAATATTATGAATTTTTCTTGTCTTTCAAACATACTGCTCCGTAACTTCCTCATTTGTTAAGATATTTTGACAATTTTTAATTAAATTTCAATCAATTTATGACATGTAATAAGAATATTTTGGTAACTATTGTATTTTATTAATCCTCCTCACTCAAAACCTCCAATCCAAGTAAGAGTTATTAATCGCACCCCATTAACTCTTCCTCAAATCCAAACAAGATTATATGTATTGACTCTACTCTTCCTTAACTTCTTTTTACTTATTCCACTTAACTCTGCTTATTTTTTCTCCCTCAATCCAAGCAGACCCTAAGTGTTGATAACATTAATAGGATGATCCCACACGTGATCAACATATGGACTATCACATTATGTGCTCAACAAAATGTAGTCGAAGTTTGGTATCCTCCAACATTGCTCTTATATTTATATTTTATATTGTCTATAAAGGAAGAAATGGACAGATGAAGACAGAGTTACTAAGGATGGTAATCAAGAAATGCTTTCCCAATTATTACCAGACACAATTTTGGTGATACTATGAAGTAATTGATTATAGGGATATTTTTAAAACCTCCCTAAATAATGGGCTAATTTGCGAAATACCCCCTAAAGATCTCGAATTGGTAAAACTCCCTTTCCGTCAAGACGTTGTTTGATTTTGGGTGACGTGACAATCCGTGTGTTATTAAGTAAAAAATAAAAGTTAGACGAAAATACCCCTGCGTACGTGGCAGGGGTCCTCCAACGGTCTCTCTCTCTCTAACGGTCATCTTCTTCCTTTGCTGAACCTATTTATACCGATCATCTTCTTCCCTCTCCAACCTATTTATACCGATCATCCTCCTCCTCTTTCACTTGATCCTCTTCCAGCGTGCAACTTGTCTACCGAAGATCAGGTTCCTACAAGCATGGGGGGTGCTCCTTCATCTATAGAGAAAGAGGTAATTTCTGCCATTAAAGGAGAAAACACAAATTATTATATTTACAGTAAGGAGGAAACACAAATTATTATATTTACAGTTAGGAGGAAACACTAATTTTTAATTTCTAAATTTGCAGAAATCGAGTGATGAAAGTGATGAGATTGATGAAAGTGATCAGATTAAATGCCAAATTTGTTGCCAGTCGACACATTCAGCAATAGGGTGCCCATTTATGTACTCAAAATGCCAAAGATATGACGGGATAAGAAGAGTGATCTACATGAGCGAATGGGACCAAATTGTGTTCAAGCCAAAGCAGCTGATCCTTTGGAGTAGGACAGACGAGGGAATGGTGGCATAGAGCTCTATAAAGCCCTTCATGGAATCCAATCAATAATAAGAGAGAGAGAGAGCATAGCAACAATAACAATTGCTTTTGTCCTCTCAGAAAACTTCAAGGCCTTCATCAACACTTGCTTCCTCCTCCTCCTCTGCTTCTTCTTCACTTCCCACATTCGTTCTCCCACCACCATTCCTCCTCACCACTCTCTATCATCATCATCATCATCATCATCAACAAGTAGTAGCAGCAGCTTCGTCCGCGACGTGAGCTTCTTCCTCTTCGTGCTCTCCTCCCTCTTCCTCATCCTCCTCGTCGGCCGGATCACCGTGCGGGGCACGGCCTGCTTCGCCTCGCTCTACTTCGTCTACGTCGCGTTCGTCTCCGCCACGCACCTCTGCCGGGAGAAGTGCCACCACCACCACCTCTCGGTGCCGATCCTCATCGGCTCCGAGGAGCCGGACGATCCCGCGCCCTCCGCCGCCACAGTAGAAACGAAGCAATCCTCCGTTGTCGCGGTCGAGTGGCCGGCCCACCCGATCCTCCTCTTCCAGATGAAGGACTTTTGGGGAAGGGTATTTTCGTCTAACTTTTATTTTTTTACTTAATAACACACACGGATTGCCACGTCACCCAAAATCAAACAGCGTCTTGACGGAAAGGGGGTTTTACCAATTCGAGATCTTTAGGGGGTATTTCGCAAATTAGCCCATTATTTAGGGGAGGTTTTACAAAATATCCCTTGATTATATGTGACATTGAGATATAAAGTGTATAATTTTTTAGTAAATTTGTCAAAAGTCTTGCTCTGTTATGGTAGTCCTTCCCATCAGCAACCAATCTGACACTCCAAACTAGGGGTGAGCATTATTCGATTTTCGACCGAAATCCGAACCGAATAAGAGATTCGGTTCGGTTTAAAAAAAATCGGTTCGATTTCGGTTTTGAAAATATTAAATTTTCTTATTCAGTTTCGGTTTTGGATTTCGGGTTTGGTCCAAAATCGAAAACCGAATATATATATAATATATATATATATTATATATATATATATATATATAATATTATATATATTAACAAAAAGAGAGGTGCAAATAAACCAAAAAATTAAATAAACCGAAAATCAAACCGATTTAATTCGGTTCTGTTTAATTCGG
This sequence comes from Iris pallida, assembly GCA_029216955.1. Lineage (NCBI taxonomy): Eukaryota > Viridiplantae > Streptophyta > Magnoliopsida > Asparagales > Iridaceae > Iris > Iris pallida. The sequence goes on along the minus strand of JANAVB010030420.1, from coordinate 5,583,427 downwards.
TTATGGATAAATTCGGTTCGGTTTCGGTTTTGTTTATTCGATTTTTGGTCGAATTCGATTTTCGTTGATTCGGTTCGGTTGGAACCAAATTAACCGAATGCTCACCCCTACTCCAAACCATGTTCCATAGGTAAACAAATACCCCAAGAGCCATACCTCTTCCAATTTTTTTCTTCTTAGTACTATACTAAAGAAAATCTTGAATTTTTTAATTTTCATCCTTTTTTTGGGTATTTAGAGAGGACAAGGAATTAGAAAGAAAAATAGATTTTATACACGTAGAAATGAACGACTTTTCTAACTCCCATGATTTCGCCAACGAAACGAGGGCTAGGGCTACAAAAAACAATAAATTTGTATTCTTTAGTGCTTAATACTAATAGTCTTAAAAGCAAAATCTTGTGCTACATAGGGAACAAGAACAAACCATCAACCATCGAGCTCCTGCATATTTTCAATTGCTTGAACTGAACGTGGCGAGGACATGATAGCCCTCTTTATTGCAACGTCCGGGAGACAATTTTCAAAATGATACAAGTGCCAGTAGAACTGACGATGTACATTCAACATATCTGCAAGATCGTACATTGTTGAGATCAGATTCGGAGCTGAGATTCATTAAGGACGATTAGACCCAGTAAGAAAAATAAGTGGAATCCTACTCTCATATATAAAAATAAAATTTTAATAAAAATATTTCAGAAATTAAATTATTCAAAATTAACATCAACTAAAGAAAATCGTTAAACTACAATGTCTTTCAATTGTATTAGTATTAGACTAAAAGATATAAAGTAAAGCTAAACAAAACAAGCTTCTTTCGTTATCTTTACATTAAGAAGACTATTCTAGCATTCTTAGTTGCTAAATCATCAAATCGTTCGGAATCAACATCTTCCAAAAACTTATTTTCTATATGAAAAAGTATTAGAAACTTCAAGTCAAAACTGAATTTGATCGAGCTTACGGGTCCTTCCGTAATGATGTGTTGGTGCTGGTTACACTTTCTCACTTTACATATACATTTTCTTTACTTTCCTCCCGCTTCCGTCATCCAAACAGCCCCGGGGAAATTGTCATTGTCTGTGAGGTTTGAATTTCTCTGTGTATATTCTCCACCAAAGAGTGTTACATTTATAATACACTTTCAACAACTAATCCATAAACTATAGGTTTGTTACAAATACTCATATCCCTAAACTATAGGTTTGTTAGGGATACTCTTATCCTTAGCAACTAGCAACTAGATGACTCTTGGATGAGGAGACTTGGCCTTTTTCTTGACTTGTTCTAACACCTCCTCGCAAGTTAAGCGCCAGATGCTGGATGGTTAACTTGTCTCGAAGATACTTGTAGAAGCACGGAATTCAGGCGCATCTAGACCAGAACTCCTATGCGCCATAAACTCTCATGTGCCAGAAATCAACATGCGCCAGGAACGGAATACTTGGCACAACAGAAAACAACAAAGAAGTAGAGACATAAAAATAGGGCTTTTATTTCATATGAAAGTCTATTACATGTCTTTTACAAAGGAGAATTCTTTTACAAAGAGAAAGAAAATCCTAAAAGCTACAGTCAGGCGCATCACTTGTCAGGTGCATCACTCGAAGTGCTACAGCTAGGAACATCACTCAAATGCTATAGCCAGGCGCATCATTCCAGCATCTCAGCGTAGGCGCATCCCCGTGCATAGTCAGAACGAATCACTTCCTCGTCAGCATGCGGACACTCTAGCAGGAGGAGTAGCTCTTCTGGCCTAACCAAATCAGGACACGATAGCCCCGACTTGCGGCTCTTCGCATAACAAAAATCGGGGCACGACTGTCCCGATCTTTGGATGCAACATGCACCTTCAGCCTGTGTCAGGACACAACGATCCCGATATTTGGATGCAACAGGCACTTTCACAGGCTTGTACGAATAAACCAACTCGGCACATCTTCGTCTTCGAAAGGAGTTCATCGTCAACTCGTCGAGGCATAGGACCGATCGAGTTCATCTCCATGAAGGAAAGATAAATGAAATAAGAAACGAAACTCTTCACAAAGCTATTTATAGGCCGGGACAACCTTCGTCCATGCGCCAAGTGGCAGTCTCCTCATATTCTGTGCAATAAATTTGCATTAATGACGATGAATCTGCCTCTTCGTATTTAACCAAGTCAAAACAACCATTAACGTCTCGAAGAACTCAACGGACGGGTCAATGATGCACCACGACAGATCGCCGTCAGCACCATACACTCCATACCGATGCGCCCAATGGGATATAGACCCATGCGCCTAGTAGGGCACAAACTGATGTGCCCACCTGAACTCGTCACCCGTCAAGCATTTAAAGCTAGGTGACAGAGTTGGCAGCACGATTCCCGAAGACTAAACAGTTGACAGTTTTTACAGAAAATGAAGAGCCGCCAACATCATCTTCATCATTATATTTTGTCGGTTACAGCTGTGCTTTGCCACATGGTCGATCGATCACTTGCATGTGCCTCCACAACCATGCGCCCAGAAATTTTCATGCACCTCAAAAGCCATGTGCCCCCGACTTACTCCTGATCCCAAAAGACAAAAACCAAGTCTCTGCATGCGCTTCCATAACCATGCGCCCAAAAGCTTTGCATGCGCCTTAGAAGCCATGTGCCCAGACTAGTCTGTCATAGACCAAGTCGTATTCTATGCGCCTAATCCTAGGCGCATCCTGATAGATCATCTTCTACCAAATTCGAGACCTTTGAGCCATGAACACGCGTCACGTATCATTTGACTCAGTTCTGCATACGAATGGGTGCTAACCACCCAAGACCTCAACAACAATCGAATCTCCACAACTGCCATGTGTCAGCTCCACCGCAGCCCAACAGAGCAGTTTAACAGATTTGAATTCAACTCAGAGCGCATCGTCCATGCGCCCCACAGCATCAGCCACGTGGCATTCCCACGTACAGGCGCATCCTACATATGCGCGCATGAGCAGACCAGTTTGCTACCTGTAAATAGAAGGATCATTCCTTCATACACACGGGCGGAGGGAGAGATCATCATATCTACATACAAGACAAGAAGAGACACGTAACGTCTACTTTTCCTCCAAACGCTCTGCCATGCAGAGCAGCCCAGACCTTCATAGAATCCAAGATCGTCGTCAGATCGTCAACGGAGTCAACACATTACCACTCGCTTCACCCATACAGTTTCTAGATAAAACAAAAGTGTACTCCTAGGACTACGTCTAATTCCTATATTATATACTGTTCTGTTTGTAATCGAAATACCAAAGTTTTATCAATCAACAAAACCTTGTCGTATTTTCGATGGCAAACAAGCTGACGACTCTGCTGGGGACTTCTTTCTCTTCTGACGAGAAAGTTGTATCGTAATCCGACGACATCAAGCTTGGCTCCTCCCACAAGATACTTGTGGTACGCCTCAATCAATAGGCGTATGAGGAGTTTATCTCTGAAGGCAGCGCAAGTCCTTTGAAGCGGCTGCCAAAGCCGAAGAAGACTTGCCAAGTCTGCGTGCGCAATACATATGTATCACTTTTAAGTGATTCATACCATAGCCGACCGTCTATCCCTGCACAAGACAAGGATTAACATAAACATGATAAAACCAATATTGTTCTCTATTCGTCTTGCATTATTAGCTCTTAACAAAATCTTTACCGACTCATGCAATTCGATTGGCAGCTGTGATGCAAGGCTCAGCTCTGCACTAATATATACGTAGACCAGTAGTTGTGATGCTCTGGGTCAGCTTGTACTGATAACGCACATACTAGCAACTGTGCGCATGGTTCAGCTCTTCACCAACCGACACTTATCTATATGATGGTCCATGGGAAACCCATGATTCAGCCGCTGTGACTCTTGGGTTCAGCTCGTCGCTAGTAGACACTCTATACACCCCTTGATCTCTTTATCGCAGGGTGTTACTCTATCCCCCTAGGCCGAACGGCTCCGGTGCTCCAAAACCGGTCGTGAGGATCTATACTTGTGCACAAGTTGTCCAAGACCAATGCAAATACAGCTATCAGATAAAACTATCATGCATCAATCGAGCAACTTGTAAACATTTTCATCTTTTTTTTCCATGTATCGAGCCAATAGCTCTACTCTTTACTCTATACGGACAAGCCGTATCATCTCTTTTAACATCACAATATGCCTTCTTTGTACATTTCTTTCTTTATAGCAACAATCGAGGGACAACGAACAATCTTTGTTTAAGCAAGCATGATAACAACACGCATGAACTCTACTCTTGAAAATCATACTCTATTCAGGGACATGTAACATTCTATTTTCTTTTTCTTATTAAGCATGGCAACAGTTCATTCATTCGAGACACATCCCTAATTTAGGACAACATCAACTCATTGATTTAACATGGCAACATTTTATCGATCAAGGCAACATTCATTTCTTAACAAGGCATCATGTCATTTCTTATTAGCATACAACAATTCCTCTTCTTAGCATACAGGTTAACTCTTTTCTTGTTCTTAGCATAGCAACATGTGAATCTCTTACAAGCATACTCAATGATTACCATCTTGTTATTAGCAACAATATTCATTCAAAAACTCTGATTCTTATTAGGCGCAAGCGAATCATAAAATGAGTCTTTGTCCACTCACCCAGATCAATCGTCTTCTATTGCAGAGCCAGCAATCTGATCTTTCTGTCTATCTAGTGCCTTCGTGTCATGCCCCAGAACCAGAATACTGGAGAGCGGGGGCGTACATAGCCAGCTACGTATATTGAAATAGAATACATCTCAACTATACGGTCACGGCTGTCTAGATATGAGGGTTTACTACAAGCCAACAGTCTCTTAAGGGCAAGCCTACTGTCTCAATCTCAAGCAAATAATATAATTACAAGATGTTTGACCACCAAATATACAATAAAAGGCGTCCCAAATATTACATATCAGCTGATCATGAAGCTAGTCGTACAAAATGCTAGGACTAGCAAGAGTTAAGTCATACATGATCAACCCTAGGATTTGTTAATCATGTTTACAGCCCGTAGGCAGACAGTAAGTAAAAGTGCATCGAGCTAACAGGTGCTCGTCGGCTAAACGCCTCAAAAGAATAAATTTACAATAGAGTGAGCGAAACAAAATAGAAAATCCACTCGTAGCCCGGGTTCCTTCTAGTCGCCACCATCGGGCTGGAGGTTCGGTAGATCCTCGGGAGCTGCTCCGAAATCTGGCCAGACAAAACCAGCTGGGTCAAACCCCAGAAAGAGCAAGTGCCACAAAGGAGGCCACAAAAATAAGAACAAAAGCCAGCATATCAGAACATAAGAAAATAAAAGAAAAATACAAGTAATAAAGAGCACGTCAGGACAATAAACGACTAGGGACGTGGAACCATTCTGGGAGCCAGGTTACAACCCGTAAACCAAACAAGGACCGAGGTTGTAACCCTTCGCCTGAATAGCTCATTGTCTCTACCCAATTATTGTTAGAGATAAGTAAAATAAGCATGTACAAGAGTTCCAGGTACAGGGGCTAGACAAGACTTAGACAAGGCTGGACTCCATCCATTCATAAAGCGGCCAAGCAATTACTACGGCTTACTACTTAACTAACTAGGGTTATCACAAGCCTTAATTACTAACAAGATGCAAGTGAGAATTTCTCAGTCCCAAGCCCTGCAGACCATCCAGTTATCCTTCCGCGGGTTGAGAGTATAGTTGGGTACATCGCCCCGGAGACGATATACCCTTAGGTGACTTAGAGGGTGCAACACATGACAGTGCGCTGGAAATGTGCTCTACTCGTCGGCAAGCTACAAGTCCAATTAAGAGCGCCCAGATAACGAGATTGCCTGTGACTGGAAATTTTTCATGAACTATAGTTTGATCTAGTCATTAGCCTAATCCATATTCAGTATGAATCCCTGACCGTGGGAACCAGGGAGTCACTCCTAGACATGATGCAAGACAAGACAAGTGGATTGCACAAGCAAGCAAGCAGGAACATCCACGGTGTCAAGTTGATTATACGAGTCAAGTTAGCTGTCGCAACAGCATCAAGTCAAGTCAAGTTACAAGTTACAAGTCAAGTCAAGTCAGGAGTGTGCCGCCACGGGCCACTATCAAGTTATCATGGTAAATCATGTCAGGGTACTTGTCAGAAGTGTGCCACGACGGGCCACTATCATGTCAGGTTGGTCATGTCAGGAGTGCACCACTACGGGTCACTGTCGTGTTATGCTAGTTCTTTTGTCATACCATGCCATGTACAATAGTCATTCCAAACATATTGAGTAAAATCAAGTTTATGACAAAAGGCGTAAGGATATAAAATGGGCGTAAAATATCTAATAAAATATCAATATACAGGGCTATAGAAGAGCCAAGCTTAAAGAAATAAAACCAAAACTCCAAGAGCCAATGGATTGCGTAAGGGGTCAGGGGGTTGGATTGCGCAGGTGTCAGCTGCGCAGGGTGCCAAGTGCGCAGGGGCACAGGGCGCAGGGGCAGATGGCGCATGGGTCAGATTGTGCATGAACAGACTGCGCAGGAGTGAACTGCGTAGGGGTGGATTGCGCATGAGCCGACTGCGCAGAAGTAAACTGCGCAGGGGCGGATTGCGCATGAGCCGACTGCGCAGGAGCGGATTGCGCATGAGCCGACTGCGCAGGAGTGAACTGCGCAGGGTGAAGTGCGCAGGAATGGTTGGCGCATGGGGCTGAGCGCAGTTCACCATAGGGCAAGCTGCGCGGTCGGCACTGCGCTAAAAAGCGCAGGCCGAGAGGGGCTGCGCAGTCCAGCACTGCGCTAAAGAGCGCAGGCTGCAGGCTGCTACTCCAGGCCGAGAAGAACACCAAGAATTCAAATTTTCATATCTTTGTCAAATCAAAGCCAAATCTAGATTTTCAAAGTTCTAACTTGAGTAAAATTGAATTCTCTTCCACATGGAAGCATCAAAACCCACAAAAATCCAACCAAAATAGATCAAAACCATATAAATCCGAAAATAGTTAAAACCTAGATCTAGAACAATGGAGACTCCAAATCACAAAATGTCAAGTTCTAATATTGATCACCATGGCCTAATCTAGCTAATGAACAAATAAAATGTGGTTCTCATGTGGTGGCAAGGTGCACTTGCCTATGGGTGTTGGTGAGTTGTGTAAAGGAAGGAAGAAGAAGGAGATAGAGAAGTAAATAAAAAATAAAGAGGAGAGAGAAAAGTTAGGTAGGATTTAATGGAGGTGGGTGTGTTGTGTTGAGGGTGGAGTGTTGGTTAAAGTGCTCCAATGCATGTTAAACCAAACCAAACCAATTTTTCTCCACAAAATAAACCAAGCCAGGTAAAACCCGATTACGAGAACCAAAATCTGCAAGTCAAGCCAATTACAAGTACATGCCAAAATCCGAGAAAATAATACAGGTCTGAAATACATGCAAGCTTGACAAAATACGTATTCAGAATATGGGTGTTACAACTCTACCCACCTTAAAAGAATTCCGTCCTCGGAATTTAATCAAGGAGCTAGAGAGACAAGGACAAGTTATACTATTCACATGCAAGCTATACTAAGCAGTCAATCAAACAATCACGCATGCAAGCAAGGACGGAAGGCATAAGGCATAAGGAAGTCATTATACCTTATGAGTCAAACAGGTAGGGATATCGCGGTCGGATGTCGTCCTCACGCTCCCACGTTGACTCACCTAGAGAGTGATGACCCCAAGCAACACGGACTAAACTCATAGTCTTGTTCTTGAGTATCTTCTCTCTCCGGTCCAATATAGACACGGGCCTCTCCTCATACGAAAGGTTGGTACCAACAACCAATTCCGAATGGTCTAGGATATGGCTCGGGTCCAGGATATACCGTCGTAATTGGGACACATGGAATACATCATGCACCTCACTTAGCGACGGCGGAAGAGCAAGACGATAGGATATATCTCCTACTCGCTCCAGGATATCAAACGCCCTATATACCTAGGACTAAGCTTTCCCCGCACGCCAAAGCGAATGACGCCGCGGTTAGGCGAGATCCTAAGGAATACATGGTCGCCGATAGCAAACTCTAGGGGTCGCCGATGAGCATCGGCCCAATGCCGCTGGCAATCTTGGGCAACTCGAAGACGATCTCTGATCCTTCTGACCACTTCAACTGTCTGGGCAATCATTTCTGGACCGAGCATCTGCCTCTCTCCAACATCATCCTATGCTAACGGGGATCTACACTTCCTACCGTATAGAGCTTCGAATGGTGCCATCTGGATACTGGCCTGGAAACTATTGTTGTACGAGAATTCCATAAGATGCAGGTGATCTTCCCACGAACCACCGAAGTCGAGCGTACAAGATTTCAGCATGTCTTCAAGAGTCTGGATTGTGCGCTCTGACTGGCCATCTGTCTGCGGATGATATGCCGAACTGAACTGGAGACGAGTTCCCAAACTCTCTTGCAGGCTACGCCAAAAGTGTGATGTGAACCTTGAATCTCGGTCCGAGGTGATACTGACTGGCACACCGTGAAGCCTGACAATCTGCCTGAGGTACATCTCTGCCAACTGAGCCGTTGACTGCCCAACTCTGAATGGGAGAAAATGAGCCACCTTCGTGAGCCGGTCAACTATAATCCAAATAGCATCTCGACCGGCTGGGGATCTAGGCAATCCAGTCACAAAATCTATGGTCACATGCTTCCACTTCCATTCTGGAATCGGCAAGGGCTGAAGAAGTCCAGCGGGCCTCTGATGTTCAGCTTTAACCTGCTGGCAAACCAAACACCGAGAGACAAACCGGGCTATCTCCCTCTTCATGCCATTCCACCAGAAGTGCTGACGGATATCACGGTACATCTTCGTGCCACCGGGATGAATAGAATACTGCGAACTGTAAGCTTCTGCCATAACCTCCTGTCTGATATCTCTACTGGGTACACAAAGACGAGTGCCGTGCCGAAGTGTACCATCCTCATGAATACATAACTCTGGCCTTCTTCCTGCCTCACACTCTGCTCTGAGCCGCTGAAGCTTGGAATCTGTAGATTGCGCCGTCCGGATCCTCTCAACTATGCTGGACTGAACCTGTAGACTGGCCATCAATGCCACACTGGTAGAAAAACCACTTCAATTCCCATCTTCTGAAAATCTGCCAATAACTCTGGTTGCGCCGTTAGGAAATAAACTTCGGCTCTCCGGCTCAACGCATCTGCTACAACGTTGGCCTTCCCTGGGTGATACTGCAAGTCCACATCGTAGTCCACCAGTAGCTCGAGCCATATTCTCTGCCGCATATTAAGGTCCTTCTGGGTGAAAACATACTTCAGGCTCTTGTGATCAGTAAATATCTCCACTCTATCTCCGTACAAGTAGTGCCTCCACAACTTAAGTGCAAATACTACTGCTGCCAGTTCCAAGTCGTGGGTCGGGTAATTCTTCTCATGATCACGAAGTTGACGTGATGCATAAGATATTACCTTCCCATGCTGCATCAAGACACATCCCAATCCTCTGCCTGAAGCGTCGCAATAAACTGTGAATCCTCCGGTCCCATCTGAAAGTGTGAGAATGGGAGCCGTTATCAAACCTCGCTTCAACTTCTCGAATGATTCCTGGCACTCTGCTGTCCAAGAAAACTGTACATCCTTGCGGGTCAACTGGGTCATCGGCGCTGAAATCCTTGTAAAATCTGAAACAAATCGCCGGTAGTAGCCGGCCAATCCAAGGAAGCTGCGAACCTCTGCCACTGAACTAGGTGCTGGCCAAGTCTCGATAGCCACAATCTTCTGGGAATTCACTTCTACTCCTCCTCGGGTAATGATGTGACCCAAGTACGAAATACGATCTAGCCAGAACTCGTATTTACTGAACTTGGCGTACAACTGGTGCTCCCTAAGCGTCTGAAGGACGACTCTGAGATGCTGCTCATGCTCTGCTTCGCTCTTGCTGTAGACCAGGATATCATCTAGGAACACGATCACGAACTGATCTAAGTAGGGCATGAAAATACGATTCATGAGGTCCATGAATACTGCCGGCGCATTGGTCGCTCCGAAGGGCATAACAAGGAACTCCCAATGTCCATACCTAGATCGAAAAGCCGTCTTCGGGATGTCCTGCTCTCTGACTCTGATCTGGTGGTATCCTGACCGCAAGTCTATCTTCGAGAACACTGAAGCCCCTTTAAGTTGATCAAACAAGTCATCTATCCTCGGGAGAGGGTATCTGTTCTTGATTGTCACTGAGTTCAAGGTACGATAATCTACACATAACCTGGACGTACCATCCTTCTTTTTCACAAGAAGCATCGGGGCTCCCCAAGGCGATCCACTTGCACGAATGAATCCCTTGGTCCTGAGTTCTTCAATCATCTTGTACAAAATCTCCAACTCTTAAGGCGCCATTCTGTAGACTCTCTCTGATACTGGTGCTGTCCCGGGGATCAAGTCTATAGTGAACTCGATCTCCCGCTCTGGCGGCATCCCTGGAAGCTCTTCTGGGAAAACATCTGGAAATTTTTCAACTATCTTGGGCAACTGTACTGCTGCTACTGCCATCCGCAATACTGGAGAAGATGGCTCCACCGCGCCTCTGGAAAATGAGAACTCTGGCTCGCCTGGAATGCTGAAAACAACCCTGCCAACATGGCAGTCTATCCTAGCATACTGGTTCCTCAACCAATCCATGCCTAAGACTACATCATAGTCTGCCATAGGAAATTCTATAAATCTAGCGGGAAACTCTCTACCGCTAACTACGATCCGACACGAGGAAAACACTCGATCTACTCCCACAAGACCATTACCAGTAAGTATATTGAGTCTCACTGATAATGACTCGGGCTCCAATCCTATCCGTGTCGCGAATCGTGCAGACATGAATGAATGCGATGCACCAGAATCAAATAATACCAATGCTGGAGAGGAGTTGACGAGAATAGTACCTGCCACTACCTCACCTGGTGCAACTTCTTCTTCCATTGTCATCATCATGGCCTGACCTCTAGCTGTGGGTCCTCTCTGCTGGAAACCTCTCTGCCTGCTCTGCACTGGAACCTGGGCACACTGCTGCTGGAATGCCTGGGCCTGAGGCAACAATGGCCTCGGGTACTGCTGCTACTGCATAGGTGCTGGTCCCCTAACCGATGGACTGGTTAGGTTGGAAGAGGACGAACTACCCCTATTCGGACAGGCTCCTATTTTGTGATCTGCCGCTCCACAAGCTAGGCACAATCCTTGTGCCCTACGACAATCTGCCACTACATGGCCTGGCTTCCCGCAATGAGAACATCCCATCGCGGAAGTCTGCTTCTGCTTCTGCTGCTGCGGGTACGTCAGGGTCGAATGCTGAATCGACGTTACTGAGACCGCCCGCCTCGGAGTTCCAATAGTCAATCCTCTAGCTGCCGGGACTGGAGCTGATGATTGGTGCATCTGACTGTGGGACCGCTTCCTACCTCCGGTCCTATCCACGATCCGCTGGGAGGTGTACTCATGCCTCCTAGCCGCTCTCAATACTGCATCGAACATCTGGTGCTCGAACTGCTCAACCGCCAACAAGATCTCCAAATGCAGTCCCTGCTGGAACCGCTGGGCCCTATCAAACTCGGTCGCCACCAAGGTGGCGGCAAACCTACTGAGTCTAGAAAACTCAGTCGCATAACCGTCGACCGTTCTGCCTCCTTGCTTCAAGTTGGTAAATCTGGTCTGCAGGTCGTACTGAACCACAGCATCGAAATACTTTGTCTGGAATCTCTCTCTAAACACCGCCCAAGCAATGGGTGCCACTAATCCCATGGCTTGCGTCGTCCACCAACTGTGAGCTAAGTCCAGCAACTGCAGACGTACCACCGCCACCTTCTCATTCTCAGGTGTCCTAGCTGCTTCCAGAACCACCTCGGTATCCTGAAGCCAAGCGTCCGCGGCAATCGTATCTTCACTGCCGTCGAAGAATGGAGGGTTCAGGCGCTTGAAGCTGTTGGCCGCGTTGTTCCCTGGATGACCGCCTCTGGTCAAAGCATCTGCCACAGTCTGGTGCAAGGCGTCTCCTCTGCGATCTTGAGAAGTTATCAAGGCCCTGATGAGTCCCACCAAGGTGCCATCATCCGGTTCAGCAGGTTGAACAGGCTGAATTGGGGGCTCTCCTCCAGAAGGTATAACTCGGGAGGCAACTCCGAAATGCTGGGCTTGATCTCCAGGTTGCTGGTCCACAGGAGGTGCTCCACCTTGCTGATCGGCGGGGTCAGGTACAGTGCCGCTGAAGAGGACGACACAGGAAAAAAAATAATAAGAAAGGACTAGGACAGATCAACGATACAAGCACACGATCAGGGCAAGAATCCAGAGATGCAGAGGATATGAATGGAGATCAAGGACGAGTACTGATTGAGACATCTATTCGGTAAACCCTCACATTTCTTGATTGACAAGGCCTGCATGGGCCACCACTTAAACCATGTCACGCCCCAGAACCAGAATACTGGTGAGCGGAGGCGTACATAGCCAGCTACGTATATTGAAATAGAATACATCTCAACTATACGGTCACGGCTGTCTAGATATAAGGGTTTACTACAAGCCAACAGTCTCTTAAGGTCAAGCCTACTGTCTCAATCTCAAGCAAATAATATAATTACAAGATGTTTGACCACCAAATATACTATAAAAGGCGTACCAAATATTACATATCAGCTGATCATGAAGCTAGTCGTACAAAATGCTAGGACTAGCAAGAGTTAAGTCATACATGATCAACCCTAGGATTTGTTAATCATGTTTACAGCCCGTAGGCAGACAGTAAGTAAAAGTGCATCGAGCTAACAGGTGCTCGTCGGCTAAACGCCTCAAAAGAATAAATTTACAATAGAGTGAGCAAAACAAAATAGAAAACCCACTCGTAGCCCGGGTTCCTTCTAGTCGCCACCATCGGGCTGGAGGTTCGATAGATCCTCGGGAGCTGCTCCGAAATCTGGCCACACAAAACCAGCTGGGTCAAACCCCAGAAATAGCAAGTGCCACAAAGGAGGCCACAAAAATATGAACAAAAGCCAGCATATCAGAACATAAGAAAATAAAAGAAAAATACAAGTAATAAAGAGCACGTCAGGACAATAAACTAGGGACGTGGAACCATTCTGGGAGCCAGGTTACAACCCGTAAACCAAACAAGGACCGGGGTTGTAACCCTTCGCCTGAATAGCTCCTTGTCTCTACCCAATTATTGTTAGAGATAAGTAAAACAAGCATGTACAAGAGTTCCAGGTACAGGGGCTAGACAAGACTTAGACAAGGCTGGACTCCATCCATTCATAAAGCGGCCAACCAATTACTACGGCTTACTACTTAACTAACTAGGGTTATCACAAGCCTTAATTACTAACAAGATGCAAGTAAAAATTTCCCAGTCCCAAATCCTGCAGACCATCCAGTTATCCTTCCGCGGGTTGAGAGTATAGTTGGGTACATCGCCCCGGAGACGATATACCCTTAGGTGACTTAGAGGGTGCAACACATGACAGTGCGCTGAAAATGTGCTCTACTCGTCGGCAAGCTACAAGTCCAATTAAGAGCGCCCAGATAACGAGATTGCCTGTGACTGGAAATTTTCCATGAACTATAGTTTGATCTAGTCATTAGCCTAATCCATATTCAGTATGAATCCCTGACCGTGGGAACCAGGGAGTCACTCCTAGACATGATGCAAGACAAGACAAGTGGATTGCACAAGCAAGTAAGCAGGAACACCCACGGTGTCAAGTTGATTATACGAGTCAAGTTAGCTGTCGCAAAGCATCAAGTCAAGTCAAGTTACAAGTTACAAGTCAAGTCAAGTCAGGAGTGTGCCGCCACGGGCTACTATCAAGTTATCAAGGTAAATCATGTCAGGGTACTTGTCAGGAGTGTGCCACGACGGGCCACTATCATGTCAGGTTGGTCATGTCAGGAGTGCACCACTACGGGTCACTGTCGTGTTATGCTAGTTCTTTTGTCATACCATGCCATGTACAATAGTCATTCCAAACATATTGAGTAAAATCAAGTTCATGACAAAAGGCGTAAGGATATAAAATGGGCGTAAAATATCTAATAAAATATCAATATACAGGGCTATAGAAGAGCCAAGCTTAAAGAAATAAAACCAAAACTCCAAGAGCCAATGGATTGCGTAAGGGGTCAGGGGGTTGGATTGCGCAGGTGTCAGCTGCGCAGGGTGCCAAGTGCGCAGGGGCACAGGGCGCAGGGGCAGATGGCGCATGGATCAGATTGTGCATGAACAGACTGCGCAGGAGTGAACTGCGCAGGGGTGGATTGCGCATGAGCCGACTGCGCAGAAGTGAACTGCGCAGGGGCGGATTGCGCATGAGCCGACTGCGCAGGAGCGGATTGCGCATGAGCCGACTGCGCAGGAGTGAACTGCGCAGGGTGAAGTGCGCAGGAATGGTTGGCGCATGGGGCTGAGCGCAGTTCACCATAGGGCAAGCTGCGCGGTCGGCACTGCGCTAAAGAGCGCAGGCCGAGAGGGGCTGCGCAGTCCAGACTGCGCTAAAGAGCGCAGGCTGCAGGCTGCTACTCCAGGCCGAGAAGAACACCAAGAACACCAAAAATTCAAATTTTCATATCTTTGTCAAATCAAAGCCAAATCTAGATTTTCAAAGTTCTAACTTGAGTAAAATTGAATTCTCTTCCACATGGAAGCATCAAAACCCACAAAAATCCAACCAAAATAGATCAAAACCATATAAATCTAAAAATAGTTAAAACCTAGATCTAGAACAATGGAGACTCCAAATCACAAAATGTCAAGTTCTAATGTTGATCACCATGGCCTAATCTAGCTAATGAACAAATAAAATATGGTTCTCATGTGGTGGCAAGGTGCACTTGCCTATGGGTGTTGGTGAGTTGTGTAGAGGAAGGAAGAAGAAGGAGATGGAGAAATAAATGAAAAATAAAGAGGAGAGAGAAAAGTTAGGTGGGATTTAATGGAGGTGGGTGTGTTGTGTTGAGGGTGGAGTGTTGGTTAAAGTGCTCCAATGCATGTTAAACCAAACCAAACCAAACCAATTTTCCTCCATAAAATAAACCAAGCCAGGTAAAACCCGATTACGAGAACCAAAATCTGCAAGTCAAGCCAATTACAAGTACATGCCAAAATCCGAGAAAATAAATACAGGTCTGAAATACATGCAAGCTTGACAAAATACGTATTCAGAATATGGGTGTTACACTTCGCGAAGCGGGACACTACATAATTACCCACCGAAAAGAAGTTTCGTCCTCGAAACTTAAGGAGAAACTTACGATATCCATAGCAGCGATAGTCCTCATCCTTTGCCATCATCAATCCATGAAATCATAATTCAGATCATATCAAAACTCTTGTTCAATAAAGCATTTCAATCTCAATCGATCAAATTGATGAAACATATGCCGACATCATAAAAATATTTACAGACTTATTGTATGAAACGTTCATCTCATTGATGATATCAAACAGGCAAGAAAATTTTTGATGAGGAGAACTTCTTTGAATTCAATCGAATCAATTGGCCAGAGGATCATGTTGCTCTGATACCATTCTGTCACGCTCCAATCCCGCAGAGTCCTTTTCGTCCTCGCTTCGGACTCTGTGAGACCGATTGTCCTCGCTAAGGCGTGATGCCGTGCAAGCCTAAGTTGCGCTTGCACAAGGCCAAGACCTGAAGCAAGACAAGATAGACAAGATTGACAATACGCAGCAAAACATATTGCAGATATTTGAAGCAACAGCGGACATATTTCAAAATACAAGCATTGAACACAATGGTAACCAGAAACAATTCTCTTTATTGATTTTATTTGAACAGATTACAAGCTCTCGATTCTCTTTGATATAATGTTACATTCTCTCAGAACTTTACAGATTACAATGATCCCGTTCCCATACATTATATTCCTTTATATACAAAACCAACTCTTGCAACAGATGTCATCTTTTGGCATCTTTTCTGATTTCTGGCTCCTGAGGATGAGGCTCGGGTTATCGCTTCGGACTATCCTTCTCGATGCATATTGCACCTGCATGCAAACTGATGGTGGGTCAGTATATCAGCATACTGGTGATTGTGAACAAAGAGCTACATTCTTCTGAAACGATCACTGTTTATTTAGTGAGAAAATATTTTCTTGTGATGTGATCTTGCTACTTTAACCTATGTTCATTCCATGCATACAGAGTCAGTTTACATCTCTTTTGAAAACATCTTTGAAAAGTCACAGTTCATTTCTCTTCTTTTCATGTAAAGCATACAAGGGACTATTCATTTCTGTGGAGTGTGCAGCGTGTTTCATGAGCATATTCATTTCTCTTGTTTAAGCCACTCTTAGGGACAATTATAAGCAGGATTATTACATCTCTTCTTTAATGGGACAGCATTTCATTGCATAGTCAAATCTCTGCAAGTAGTTCATGTCAAAGACTAAAGCAATACATATGTATCACTTTTAAGTGATTCTTACCATAGATGACCGTCCATCCCTGTACAAGACAAGGATTAGCATAAACATGATAAAACCAATATTGTTCTCTGTTCGTCTCTGTATTATTAGCTCTTAAAAAAATCTTTACCGACTCATGCAATTCGATTGGCAGCTGTGACGCAAGGCTCAGCTCTGCACTAATATATACGTAGACCAGCAGTTGTGACGCTCCGGGTCAGCTTGTACTGATAACGCACATACTAGCAACTGTACGCATGGTTCAGCTCTTCACCAACCGATACTTATCTATATGATGGTCCATGGGAAACCCATGATTTAGCCGCTGTGACTCTTGGTTTCAGCTCGTCGCTAGTGGACACTCTATACACCCCTTGGTCTCTTTATCGCAGGGTGTTACTCTATCCCCCTAGGCCGAACGGCTCCGGTGCCCCAGAACCGGTCGTGAGGATCTATACTTGTGCACAAGTTGTCCAAGACCAATACAAATGCAGCTATCAGATAAAACTATCATGCATCAATCGAGCAACTTGTAAACATTTTCATCTTCTTTTTTTCATGTATCGAGCCAATAGCTCTACTCTTTACTCTATACGAACAAACCGTATCATCCCTTTTAACAGCATAATGTGCCTTCTCTGTACATCTCTTTCTTTATAGCAATAATCGGGGGACAATAAACAATCTCTGTTTAAGCAAGCATGATAACAACAAGCATGAACTCTACTCTTGGTAATCATACTCTATTCAGGGACATGTAAACATTCTCTTTTCTTTTTCTTATTAAGTATGGCAACAGTTCATTCATTCGAGACACATCTCTAATTTAGCACATCACCAACTCATTGATTTAACATGGCAACATTTTATCGATCAAGGCAACATTCATTTCTTAACAAGGCATCATGTCATTTCTTATTAGCATACAACAATTCTTCTTCTTAGCATACAGGTTAACTCTTTTCTTGTTCTTAGCATAGCAATATGTAAAATCTCTTACAAGCATACTCAATGATTACCATCTTGTTATTAGCAACAATATTCATTTAAAAACTCCGATTCTTATTAGGCGCAAGCGAATCATAAAATGAGTCTTTGTCCACTCACCCTGATCAATCGTCTTCTGTTACAGAGCCAGCAATCCGATCTTTCTGTCTATCTAGTGCCTTCGCGGAGCGGGGCACTACAAAGTGGGTTCAAGTCGCAATACATGTTGCTCCCCCATCAATGATTCAGGCATATCTCATGCGCTGGAACTGGATCAGGGGGTGCAGCATTCACATGACCACCCTGGCACTGGGCCTTGCCATGCGCCCGAAAGGGGTGTGAAAATGAAACTCTTCGGTCACGATTTACGTAATCTGATCACTCATAAATGCAGATCAGGAGAGCTGACCATTAAGCACGATGCGCCCCTCATGGGGCACACTTGTGCCATGGTCACCATCAACTGCTGTTGTTGCAAAACAACGGCTTCATCATCCAGGCAGTCCGTGTTCCAGCGGCTGCAATCTGTTACACTCATCCGACGTCGTCTCAGAAAGAAGGTGCCAATTGAAGATGAGTCAGAGCCCAAGGTCACTTCTTTCCATATTGTCTCCAACTCCCACTCATCAGGGAAAAAGACAACCACCAATCCCTCGACCTCAGCAACAGCATCCAAGAGTCAGCTGAAGAAAAGCAAAATGATGGTCCCGTCCTCAGGGGTGTTTGAGAGCACCCGGTCAAGGAAGAAAGTTCCAGCGGAAGCATCAGCTGGGAGTGATCAAACTCAAGCTATCCATGACAACCCTCCGCTTGAAGATGAGGATGTTCTCCAAGGAACCGACCCCCGAGGTAGCTGGGAGTAGCCAGTACGAGGCCTCAGAAGGAGAGGCCCTTCCGCAGGAAAGTGAGGTCGAAAGTGAAGCCTTAACTGATCCATCCACTTCCACCCATGTTATGCCAGTCTACATGGCTGGGGGTGGTGATGAAGAAGAGTCAGACGCACCAGCTCTGGACATCATGCAGCGTATGGACACCTTGGAAGGGAGCCTCAAAACCCTCTCTAACACCATGCAATGCTTGACTCAAATGGCATTTGAGATTTGGACCACTCTGGCATCTCAACCATAAGCAAAGGCACCTGTCTTCACCAGTCCTGATCCAGGGGCCAATGGAGAATCAAGTATACCCGCTCAACGGGTATTCGGGTGTAGATCATCACACTGCACCTCAGACGTCGGCTCTTTCAATTGTCAAACTTTACACCTTATCGCCCTCACCGGCTCCCAGTTCTACAGAAGAGCTGGTGGACATGATCAGAGATCTGCACGAGCGCTTTAAAGCGCGAAACAAGCAGAATGTCAGAAGATGGGAATCCCGCAACCTTACCCTCTCGAATGGAACAAAGTGGTTTACCCTTCCAAGTATAAACCACAAACATTAACGCCATATGATAGGAAAGATTTTCCTTGCCAGTATCTGACCTACTTCCAATCCCAAATGGGACATCTCCCAAAGGAAGACGCCCTACTCACCAGCCTATTTGTCGGGGCATTGAAGGGAGTCGCTTACGACTGGTACTGCAGTCTCGCTGACCACTCCATATCATCCTTCGATGACTTGACACGCCTCTTCCTCGACCGTTTCTACGACGGTGGGAAGGACATGACCATGTCATCTCTTATAGAAGTACACCAGACAGAGAAGGAGAATGTACGAGCCTTCATCGAACGTTTCCGACAAGCATACTTAAGGTTGCCTCCGGTTATGCCAGAACATGCACTGATCGATGCCTACAACATGAACATGACTCTTGTAATCAAGCTCTGGCTCGACTCCATCCAGCCTCCTAATTGGAGTTCATTGATCATCAGGGCCGAAGCTGCTGAAAAGAAGGCACGTAATGCTCGCCTTCTGGAGGTTAACTTCTCCGCCTTTGAT